>JALHBZ010000153.1:0-29273 GCA_024340015.1 Tolypocladium ovalisporum | reverse complement strand
AATATCGTATTCCCTCCCTATCGCTAGGAGCGATACGAGGGTCTTATCTTCTTTATATATATTCTATTAGAGAAATTTAATTATTCCTCGGGTTTATTATCCCTATGTTTTCGCCTTCGCCTTCGCCTTCGCCTTTACTTCGCCCTTGCTAGCTACTTCGAGGGGTATTGCCTCTACTATTATCTATTAGCTCGTCTTCCGTCGCTATTAGTAGACTTAGTATTTTAGGTGTTTCTAGTATCGCGGGTGCTTCGGGTGTTTAGGGGCGAGGAAGTTGCGATTCTCCTGCTCGTATGTATATCCTCTTCCGGAGTAATATCTAGTCTTTATCGCCTATAGCCTATTCTTACTCCCCTCCTTATAATACTATTATAGCTCTCGTTAAGAAGGTCTATATCCCTTAAAAAGACAGTATCGTCCTCGCACCCCTATTTATCGGGGGGTAACCCCTTGGCTTTCCTAGACCGGGGGGTCTTCCTTACTTAGGTCTCTCTTGCTAGGGTTATTATTATCCTTCCCTCTCGCTGAGAGTTTAGCTCGCTCCCGCTACGCTTAGGATTACGAACCTATTCGGTCTTGCTCGGTAATTCTCCTAAGCCTCGTAGACTCTTACTTACTTTACTCTATATCCCTTATCCTACGCTAGGTATACGCCGCTATAGTATAGGCAACGCGCTACTTCCTTATCCTCTTTACGCCCGTATTGCGCTTAGCTATATCCCTTCGAGCTATACTAACCGTATCTCGTCGTTATATAGTATTTCGCCTTATAGCTATAGCTAAAGTAGTAAAAGCACTATATAATAAATACGCCTTCCTAGAAGGGTTCGTAGTAATAGTATCCTACGTCCTATAGGAGACCTTAGTCTACTAGTCGTTACGCGCCCTCGGCGCTATCGAGGCTAACGTATATCGAGGAGATTTCCTTTAACTTCGATCGCTATAGGATCGCTACCTTTTAGATCCCGGCTCCTAGGTTTATTATCCTTAGTTCTTCTATAACTATATCTTCGCTAAGCTCTAGTACCCTCTAGACTTTAATCCTAGAGGCTATTACTTACTAGGTCTTCTTTACTATTATTAATTTATCTCCGAATACCTTATATCTCTAGTCTATATAGTTTAGCTATATCCTCGTAGCGAGCGCGCTATTAAAAATTAATTTCTAATCGCTACTTTATAGTCTTCTTACTCCTATAACTATCTCTCCTCTTATCGCTATATTTACTATATCTAGTACTTCTTTATTACTTTATTTAGTTATTTCTATAGTTAGTTTAATTATAATCTCCTTATTATATATTACTAGTACTAGTACGCTACTAGGCTACCTCGCCTATACTTAGCTAGTTATCGCTACTACCTAGGCGAATATCTTCTTATTTATTATATTTTCGATAATTATTATTCGCTATAGAATCTACTAGGTATTCTCTACTATCTACGTAATCGCTATAGTCTATCGTTAGTTAAGGGTCGCTAGTCTCTTGCGTCCTTCTCGCTCCTCCCCTTAGCGGGTACGTACCTTGCCTAAGTAGAGGGTTAGTAAGCGGATCGCTCGAGGGTCTTGCGAGGTTTAAGAGTATTCTACGAGGTATTCTTCCGTTTCTCGTATTAATTGATCGTCGCGCTAGGTCTAGTTCGGGCCGTTGCCCTCGCTCGCTCCTCGGTCGGCGGCGAGGTTTTTATCGCGTCGCCTCGCCGTCGCGTAGCCACCGCCTCGCCGCTATCCCCCACCCCCGCCCCGGCTCTGAACGAGCTAAGACATCGCTTGGGGGGGTAAGAGGGTGCGAGGAACCCGAATCTAGTATTAGTAATCGTTTTACTAGTGTCGCGCGCGAGCTGCGATTGCCTAGTGTGTCCTGGGCCGAAGGTTGACGATGTGTACGAATAGTAGTATATTAAAGCGATTAGTCTTATATATACTATCGAAGAGAAGGACTTTAGGGAAGTCTCGTAAAAGGCATAAGCTATTATATAGCGAAATAAAGAGTCTAGTATAGCGGTCTAAAGTCTTATTAATCTCGTCGCGGAAGAAAAAGTTAGACTCTTACTTAAGGTAATTATATAGCTACTTAACTAGTATATAGCTATAAAGCTATTCTCTATTAAATAAAGTAATAATATTAATAATATCTTTCTTTATAATAAACTAGACTTTAGGGTTAGAATATTATTATAGCTTCGTAAGGATATTTATTAGTATAATACCTACCTTAACTATCGTAATAATATTATTATAATAGTATTTAATAACCATTATCCTATATTTTAAGTACGTTAAGAGATCAAGAGTTAAGTAATTCTATTAACGAGCTATAGTATTATTACTAATCTACTTAGGGACCTAGCTATTACCTTATTAATACTATTTTATAGTAATCTTAAAGTTATAGCCTATAGCCTATATATTACCTTTACGCTACTTCGTCTTATAAGTCGTAATTTCGCAATATTAATACGGCGTACCTTTACTATAGCGCTAGACAATATAGCGAGAGTTAGTTACGTTAGGCTTCTTAGAAGCAAGGGAAAGACTATACAAGCTAGCCTTTCTAGCTTCATATATAGTAGCTTCGCATTTAGCGAGGCTACTATACGACTAGCCGACGATAGTATCTATCGTATACAAAAGCGCGATACGAATAGCTTCAAGAACAAGCCGGCAGCGGCAGCGGTAGCTATATACGAAAGCGCGGTACGAATAGCTTCAAAGATAGGCTAGCAGCGGCGGCGGCGGCAGCCCTAGCTATGTATGCGTTGTAGTATTGAATTTACAAAGATATGCATTCCAGAGCTACGGGCTAAAATTAGCTGGCAGCGCCGGAATCGGAGTCTGCGCCACTTTGGGGCAGGAATTAGCCAAACTGGGGCAGGATTTAGCCATTCCCTTCATCAAGCGCGCAACCGGCGACGCTGAAGAAGTGGACAGTCGACTCCCGACCCAGTACATGTATGCATGCGGGCGTGCAGAGTGTCCATCGCCATTGAATTTTACAATCGTGCGGACCACCCTCGGCAGACTCTGGACGGGACCTAGGCATGCGCCGCTACCAACATGGCAAACGCGCTCTTGTTCTCAGTCCGATGATGCGCAACAATGGGGCTGGCTGGCTGATTGCAGCCAGCCTTCGCATCTATGAAGAATGACCGCCCACGTGCTGCTTGTGAGACGGGTGTCACAGCCTGCTTCTCCGACGTACGACTCACAGGCCCAACAGGCCATCGGTCGCTGGAGGCGCGCCCATGACGGGAATCCTCGTAGGCAGTCTATCCATGATTGGATTTCTAATGCAGTCCTGCAGAATCACTATTGACTGGCTGCGCAAGGATTCGCTGCGCACCGCGGCAATGCAAGGGAGGATATATGACCCCTTCCTTCATGCTGACATTGTCGCGACGGCAGCCGCCAAACCTGCCCTGGCCTCGCATCAAAGTCAATCTCTTTTCGCCTCAAAAGGCTCCTCTACGCAGTCGCGTCGTCCACTTCGGGCGTTTTAGACCAGATCCACGTCCCATTTGGGTGTCCGAAATAACATCCTGCGAATACTTTGCTGGCCTCTGCGAACAGTGGCATCTCATGTCTCACCCTTCAACATCGCCCAGCCTGGAAACTGCCCCTTGGAATGCAATTGCCAACCCCTCCTGAATAGTCTGCAATAGTCTATAGCTTCCTCCCTTTTCCTAATCGTGTCCTTGGAATCTATTGGGAGCCGAGACAATTGGCGCGAGCTCGCTGCAGATGCTAGACATCTCTCGCCTCTTGAACAATGACTGACCCCTCGGCTCGATTATCTGAGGAATGAAGGGGCACTGTATGACCAGTTCGCCAGCCATCAAGATGCTCGGCGGTCGAGGGATGATTGTCGCTCGCGCGGGCGGGAGTCTGCATGTCGTCTCATCCCCCCCCTGATTCTGCGCTCTCCCTACTCTCCTTCGTGATCACCCTGATCCCCTTTCTCCGGCCTCTACTCTGAATGGGAACTATCTTTCCGTAGACTTCACGAAATAGCGCCTCCTTTTGCGCGGTCGTGTCATGATGGCGTCGCTTCTAGCGACTCTGGTGGTCTTGATCCATGCTCAGATCGCAACAAGTCAGCCCGCTATCGCGTACCCTTTCAACGCGCAGCTACCGCTCGCAGCCAGGATAGACAAGCTCTTTTCTTACTCATTCTCACCGACGACATTCACATCCGACTCTACGATCAGATACTCGCTCGGCAAGCACCCGGACTGGCTTTCCATCGAGAGCAATGCGCGCCGCTTATATGGGACGCCAAAGGACGCCAATGTGTCTCCGGGCGACGTTGTCGGACAGGAGATTGAGATCATTGCCACCGACGACAAAGGCTCGACGGCGATGAGCGCGACCCTTGTCGTTTCTCGAAAGCAGCCGCCTTCAGTCCAGATACCAGTGTCGAAGCAGATTGACAGACTGGGCAACTTCTCCGCGCCGTCCTCCATACTGTTCTACCCATCTACCGATTTCAAATACTCGTTTGATCCCAAGACTTTCGGACAGGACGGTCTCAACTATTACGCCACATCCGGCAACAACACGCCTTTGCCTGCTTGGGTCACGTTTGATTCCACCTCGTTGACCTTTTCGGGCAGAACTCCACCCTTTGAGTCTCTGGTCCAACCGCCGCAGACGTTCGATTTCAGCCTAGTTGCCTCTGATATTGTCGGCTTCTCGGCCTCGTCTCTTTCGTTCTCCATCGTGGTCGGCAGCCACAAGTTGACAGCGGACAACCCAACCATTACGCTCAACGCGAGCCGCGGCTCTGAGCTGGTATATGACGAGTTGGAGAAGGGTGTAAAGCTCGACGGCAAGCAGGTCGCCCCTGGCGACTTGACTGTCACTACAGATGGCCTCCCGGGCTGGCTGCATTATGACTCCAAGACCCGTAAGCTTCAGGGGACCCCCGGACCGGCCGATCATTCGCAAAACTTTACTACAAGTTTCCATGACCCGTTTTCGGACACCTTGAACGTGGCTGTACTTGTGTCGATTGCCTCTGGTCTCTTTGGATCCAAGCTCGATGACATGGACCTACGGCCCGGGAGCAATCTAGCCGTCGACCTGGCCAAGCACTTTCGAACTCCGGAAGAGGTTCTAGTCAAAGTGACGACGAGCCCAAACCAAGACTGGCTAAAGGTCAGCGGCTTCAAGCTCTCGGGTCTAGCTCCAAAGTCGTCCAAGGGCAGCTTCAAAATCTCCATCGATGCGATTTCCAAGAGCTCCGACCTCAAAGAGACGGAAAGCTTCGGCATCAGTTTTCTGGCTCTCGACGGAACACCAACTAAAGCACCCACCGTGTCTCCGGGCTCACCAACATCAACGACGACTCAGACGCAGACGAACTCTGCAGCCGCAGATTCTGCCGAGTTGCAGTCTGGCCATCTCAACACGGGGCAAATTCTGCTCGTCACCATCGTTCCCATCATCTTTGTCACGGCCATTCTCATGCTGCTCGTATGCTTCTTCCGCCGCCGGCGCGCCCGTCGGACCTACTTGTCCAGCAAATTTCGCAACAAGATCTCGAGCCCGGTGCCAGGGAGTCTGCGCCCCGACAACTCGGATCGTTCGTTGCGCGAGATTGAGGCTTTGGGGACCCCCTTACGCACGGAGACGCAAATGTCCAAGCCGGAAAAGGCGGGATATGCCGAGGTCGCATCGCACTCGTCCAGACGGCGATCCTCCGAGACCTTGGGCGGCATGTCGGTTGCAGAACTACCACGAGCCCTGCTGGCCAACGAGGCAAGGTCGGCGACCGTAAGGAGCGTCGGCAGTTCCGGAAGTGACGATGAGAGACATTCATGGGTGACAGTTGAGGGCGATGGCCCGGTTGCGGCAGTACGAAGCGAAAAGTCGTCGAGCAGCCAGAGATCGGACACGGCGTTTCCTGGATCCATGAATGAAATGCTCCCCCTTCCAGCATACCTCTCCGACTCGAGGAATGGCGACTCTCGCTCTGACTTGGACATGAGTGTCCCCAAGCTGGAGGACCTCTCCAATATACAGGCAACGCCAATGAGTGCGCACAAGCCACCGAGGCAGAGCCTGGGCGCGCACTCCACGACAACCTGCAGCTCGGCAGCACTGCCTACGTTCGACAGCAATGACGGGTTACATATTCCCGGTGATGCGTCTGCACCAAATTGGAAGATAGTATCGGGGGGTGAAGCCAGGGAGGGCACATCAGAGCTTAGGAAGCCCGACAGAGCGTTACTTTTGTCCTGCGCAGACGAGTCGAAGCAGTGGTTCGATTTGGAATCGTCACTGGGGAGCAAGAGCCTCGCCACAGACCTGTCCTTTGCATCAACCGAGAACTGGAGAGTGATAAGCCAACTCCGCGGGCCAGCAAGCCCGTCGTACAAGGACCTCGTTGACGGGGCCCCTTTCAACCCCGCGCAGCCGGGGACAGCGCGGGAGGGTGCCCGGCCGGGAGAGCGAGGCAGTCCGGCCGAGCCGCTGTCGCCGAGCAAATGGGGCGACGATGTGCACTCGACCACGATGCGGTCCGTCCCGGCAGAGAGCGCTGCTGCGAGGCCGAGCAGTGGAGGGGATCATGTCAAGATGTCAGGGGGCATGGGCGAGCCGGGTACTGCGTCTACGACATGGGGCAGGGAGCACTCGGGCCACCTGATGTCTGATGGAAGTGGAAGCTTCACGGTGTTTTTGTAACAGCCTGCATCAAGGGACTTTGATTTGTTGTGCGTCGAATTTGGGTTCATAGTCATGGAAGATACCAGAGTCATCATGCTCATTTGTTAGATAGAGCTAATATAGAAGTAGTCGAAGATGTTACAGCTTGCAACACGTCCTTCGGGCAGGTCAAGGCATGGTGAAGTGACTGACGTCGTCCTCGTAGGGCTCGGTGTGCTGACTCGCGCGATATGAGCTGGGATGGGAATCGCGAGAGGACACCCGCAGCGCGTTGTGGGGAGAGCTGGGGGCACAGGGGACAGAGAGGCCCTGCATCCTACGGGGAGGCACTTTGAAAAGTATAAAGGATCCATGCCAATTGCCTGTTCAAGGACTCGCAGAGCTGCGTCCCGAATGCGGCGCTTCTCGTCATCAGCCGCCGGTGCTACTGCCTGGCGGCTGACCGTCGCGCGCGCGCCCAAGGCTCAACAGAACACGCGACGATCACCAGCCACGGCAAAATTTTGCACGCCAGCTAACACGTCAGCCAGCCAGGCTCGGCGGCGCAACCTGACTAGCTGCGTTGTGACCCGACGACCCAGCCTGGCCGTAAAGTACTCTGCCAGTGTTGTCGCTCCATGGCACTGGCAAGGATCAACATAATCACGAGTACCTTAGTACCTTAGGTAGACAAGGCACGTACCGGAGAGACTCGCTCGAGCAGCAGAGGGGAAGACGGACGCTTCGCGATCCACCAGCCACAGTTTGTCCCGAGGTGCCTGTGGCTTGCGCGCAGGCGTGTGCGCTGCTGCGCTCCCTAGCACTCCAGCGGCAACTGCCCCTGACGGCCCTGGAACCCCTCCCCCAGAATTGGTGACGTGCGACGAGGGCGCCGGCCAAACCTGCCCATTGACTGCCCACTGCCCACTGGGTACCAAGTACCAGTACCCCGCTTCCTGCCCACCACGGCACCCATTTTGCTCGTCACCACCAGCTGGCTGACTGGGCTCGCAGCCACCACACATTCCGATTCCCTCACGCACAACCTTCGCAATCTCAGCACCTGCACTCCCCGTCTCCCCTCAATCCACGCGTCTCTCCCCCCCGGCGGCAGCTCGTTGCCAGGTCCCTCCCTCTACTCTGCATCCCATCTACCTTTTTACTCCCTCCAATCCCCCGGCATCCGCGGTAGCTCGCCTCAGCTGCCGACCGTCTCGCCGCCATGGGTCAAACCCTTTCGGAGCCCGTCGTCGAAAAGGTGCGTGCCTGGCCCCGTCTTGCCTCCATCGCCGCCTACCTCCCCGTCCTCACCGAGCGAGCACGCGCGAATGTGTATCCTCGTACCCGTCGCCAGCCCCATGTGTCTAGTCCTCGAGCCATTTACAACACCCGCACTCTTCTCCACGCCCCTTCCCCTTGCTTTCCCGCCAACCGACGACTGTCTTCGTGTCATCATACGCCTTCGAGTCCGGCGCTGCGTTCGCCGTAGCCTTACTATCGCGTCACTCCAACCCGCCGCGCCCGCGGGCTCAGTATTTGCATAGGAGCGCTGACCAGAATTTCTGCCCAGACTTCTAGCCAGGGCGAGGATGACAGACTCATCTACGGCTTGTCAGCCATGCAGGGCTGGCGCATCAGCATGGAGGACTCCCACACGGCCGAGCTCGACCTAGGCAACCCTACCGCCAACACACCCGACAAGCATCCCGGCAGATTGTCCTTTTTCGGCGTCTTTGACGGCCACGGAGGAGACAAGGTTGCGCTTTTCACGGGCGAGAACATCCACAAGATCATTATGAAGCAGGCCTCTTTAAAGGCTGCCGACTACGCGCAGGGCCTCAAGGATGGTTTCCTCGCCACTGACCGGGCTATTCTCAACGGTAGGAGCCTTTCCTGCTCTCCTCGTGCCGGCGCACGCTCGCCGCCCGAGTCAATTCGAGAGCCCCCCCCCGAACTGACTTTTGTCGCGCGGCACAGACCCCAAGTACGAAGAAGAGGTCTCTGGCTGCACCGCCTGCGTCAGTTTGATCGCTGGCAACAGGATCTACGTCGTACGTTGCAATCCGGCTCCTGCGAGGGTAGCCCAGTGTTTGGCCCCCGGAGCAAGTCGCTAATTGCATCTCTAGGCCAACGCTGGTGATTCGAGAGGTGTTCTGGGCATCAAGGGCCGCGCGAAGCCACTCTCACAGGACCACAAGCCTCAGCTGGAAGGTATTGCCAACCCTAGCGGTTCTACTCCCTTGCGCGGAACTGTGCACTGACTCCACTGGCTGCTATAGTTGAGAAGAACCGCATCACTGCTGCCGGCGGCTTTGTCGATTTTGGTCGTGTGAATGGCAACCTCGCCCTGTCACGCGCCATCGGTGATTTTGAATTCAAGAAGAGCGCCGAGCTTTCACCCGAGAATCAAATCGTCACCGCGTTCCCCGACGTTGACGAGCACGAACTCTCCGACGAGGATGAGTTTCTGGTCCTGGCCTGCGACGGTGAGTGAGAGCGGACGATAACCGTCGGAAACTGTGAGCGCGACGATGTCGACTGACATTACCAACTCTTAGGCATCTGGGATTGTCAATCTTCGCAGGCTGTTGTCGAGTTCGTGAGACGAGGCATTGCTGCCAAGCAGGAGCTGGAGAAGATCTGCGAGAACATGATGGACAACTGCCTCGCGTCCAACTCAGAGACGGGCGGCGTCGGTTGCGACAACATGACCATGCTAATCATCGGCTTCCTGCACGGAAAGACCAAGGACGAGTGGTACGAGGAGATTGCAAGGAGAGTCGCCAACGGAGACGGCCCCTGCGCTCCTCCCGAATATGGTACGACCCTACCCCAGCTCCGCTGACGGTCCTGTCCCCTCAACCTCCATCGCTGGGCTCGTACCTGGCCGCGAACTTCTTAGCTGACCAGCGTCTTCTTGTTCCCTCACCAGCCGAGTTCCGTGGTCCCGGAGTCCATCACAACTACGAGGATAGCGACAGTGGTTACGAGATGGATGCCGAGAACAAGAGCAAGGGCTTCGGAGTTGGTGGGTACCGTGGCCGAATCATCTTTCTCGGCGACGGCACTGAGGTGCTTACGGATTCAGATGACACCGAAATGTTCGACAATGCCGACGAAGACAAGGACCTCGAGAGCCAGGTTTCCACACAGTCCCCTTCGACCGAAAAGGACGACGAGTCCTCGTCCAAGATGACCGCGCCCACCGCCACCGAGACGAAACCGGACCACGAGTCTGCCCAGTCCAAGGCCGGCGAGGGAGCGGCGCCCGTACAGCAGGAAGGGGTCAAGCAAGGCAAATCGGAGTCATCTGTGGAGCATAAGGGTTAGGTGATCCTTTCTCGCGAAGCCTACCTGGGTTGAAGCAACGCTTGTTCTTGGACCAGTTGGCCGGACCAGATTACAGTTTTCTTTTCCTTTTCAGTTTTCTTTGCACTAAGCTCGATTCAAACGCGGAGGGACGGAGGAAGACGGTTATTCGAGCCGACGGGAAGGAAAGGCGGCTAGACATCATGTGTTCCTTGCGTTGTTCTTGCCTTGTTGTGTCATGTCGTTCGGTGTACCGGTGGTTCAATACTGGATTCAAAGAGAAAGAGACACGAGACCCCACCCCTTATCGACGCGCCGTGTTCGACGTTGCGTTCGCCTTAGTGTCACTGTTTCTGATGCGCGCACCTCTCGTTACTCGGGCCCCGATTCGACCCTAGGTCACTACACTCGGCAGCTTAGACTGAGCTGGACGCGCTCTAAAAGATTCCTGGATCACTGGAAACAGCATACGTGTGGACGTACCACGACATTGGCTACGCCCAGACATTGGCGTGAGGGTCCAAACAAGGGGGGCCGGGGACGCATGAACGTTTTGACAGGCGTTGGGTAACCGCGCGAGAGGTTGCAGAGTAGGAGGGAGGACTGGGGGATGAATGAAATGGGAGCTTGGGCTTGTCTATTCGCATATATATCCCCTCGTGCTTTTTACAGTTGTACATGATCTATACGTTTCGCCCCCTTTCCATGCCCTTGTCTCCCTCGACTGTTGTACAGATGCTTTGGGTATCTTTTGTTTGTACACGGTGATAATGACGGCGCTGCCGTTCTCCAGCTCAGCTCGTCAACCCTTCTAAGCAGAAGCTGCGCCATCATCGCCTCGGGCGGTGCTGCCCATGCGTCGCTGCTCACCTGCAACGAGTCCGGGAGTCTCATGTTCCGAGTTCTCGCCTTTCCGTTTTGAGTTCCAGTTGCGCACCATCGTTTCCGGTTTGAACTGCGCGTCCAAGTGCACCGTCATCCGTGGACGCTTCCCAGTCGGATCGTCTAGCTTGACTGCAAAGTCCCGCACCTGGGCATCCTTCGTCTCTCGCCCGAGTTCCTTCATCTGCTGGTGCATCGGCCGATCCATGGTTCGAAACGCAACGTCGAGTGCTGCCGCGAGCGACTTGGTGGGCTTGTAGCCGTCGCATGCGCTGAGGATGGCCCATTCGGCTCCGGCAACTACGCTCGCGCTGCTGCCGACTTTGCTCTCCTCCAACCCCTTGGCCATTCTATTGGCAAATATCTTGGGCTGCGTCCTGTTCCAGAATGGGTTGGGGTGCTGGCCCAACAGTACGCGCTGCATGGTCTCTCGGGCAGACCGTCTCAACTTGCGGTCCAGGACGCCGTGGAAGAAGGTGACTCCAAGAGCGTTTGGTGATTGGGCACTGCAGGCAAGGGAGATGAGCAGCTGGTACGTACGTTGGTCGGGCTCGCATTCGAATTGGGGTAGCCGCGACAGCGCCCAGAGCGCAGTGTCCCAGTCTCGCGCCGCGGCGCAATGCTGAAGTATGAGGTTGATTGTGCTGATGTCGACCTTGCGTCCATCCTCTGACTGTCGATCAATGAGGCCCTTGAAGTCCGCGAAGCGAGAGTGTTCCTTTCCATGAAAGTGTAGATACTCCTTCAAAATGCGATTGAGAGCGCCGACTGTGAACCAATCTTCGCCGTACCGCATGGTCTGGTCAGCCATGAACATGTCCAGCTTCTTGCCGGCCTTGAAGGCTGCATAGGAGTCGTAGCCGGCCATGATGCCCGCAATTCCGCGACGAGTGGCCGGATCCTCGAACAAGCCAAGCTCGTACATGGCCACGATGATCTGCCTCCTTTCGTCGTCTCGTTGGACCAGTTTGAGAAACAACAACCACGTCATTGCATTTGGATGGAAGTATCGCGCTTCCATTTTTTGAAGGAACTTGTGGAAAAAGGCCACGTCTCGTTTGGCGACGTACCCGTCGAGCATGACGTTGAACGCATCCGTGTCCATGGGAAGGCCCCATTCCTCAGCCAGGGTGAACAAGCGGTCGGCTGAGGCACGGTGGCCGCCGCGGTGAGCCATGAAGGCCATTGCCATCTTGAGCACAGACGGAGTCACGTACTCCCTCGCGGATGGGTCTTCAAACGCCCGAAGTATGAGGTCAATCCTTATCCCGTCCGTGTCGATTAGGGTTCCGTCCTTGCGAGCTTGTCGATAGAAGGGCATGGCCAGATGTGGGCGCAAGCGACCGCATACGAGTGCGGTGATGTAGGACTCCAATGTCTCCTTGGTCCACCACTTTGGCCTCGGAGTTTGCTCGTATGGCTTGTCGATCCAGTAAGTCTGGAGTTCTTTGTGCACCCAGATGTTGTCGAGCTTGTCGGCAGGCAGCGACGAGCCTCCATCTGGCGCATCCTCAATGGCAGGCCACAGACGCTTCATCTCGTAGTCAAAGGCGGCAACCTCGCCCAGCCTGAAGACCTCAACGTCCTTGCACGCGGCAATCAGCTCGTCGGCGGCCTTGGCCAGCACCGAGCTCTGACCACGGAGCACAATGGCCGACGGGTTCTGGTGGTCGGCAGACACGCGGAGCTTGGCGGCCACGCCTGTCGTGGAGTCGACAAACTCAATCTTTTGGTTGCCGACGGCCAGGTCCCACGACTTGGGCAGCACGATCCTCACGGCCGTCATGTTGGGCCCCTCGCTTCGTTTGGGCGTCATTCGCTTGAGCAGATTGAACGTGTCGGCCCAGTCGGGCATTGCCGACCCGATTCGGCGCCAAATGATGTCGAAGCCGACCTGCACCCTCGCAATCTTTCGAGACTTTGCCACGCTCTGCCGTGCAGCGGCCGGCGACGGGTAGTCCCTCGCCATCGGTACAAACGGCGAGCAGAGTTTCTGCTCGACGGCATGCTTGATGGCCGGAGTCTCCACTCTGAATGCGTCGCGGAGCAGCTGGTTGCGGGCATGGTTCGTGTGCACGACTTCGGTTCGCAGCTGTGGTCGCAGCTCGATGTCGGTCGAGCAAGCCGGCGCAGGAGGGCATGTACTCGCCGCCTCAGACCGCAGCGTCGAATACAGCAGCAGCGGTGCTCTGGGGCGAAAGGCGTTTCTCCAGAGAAGAGACGCTCCAGGCGTGCCGATGCATCGGGACCGAGTCCTCCATATTGACTTGATCCCCAGGGACATTGGTCATGAGGTGCACATGGTGGTGATGGGGACTGGGTGTAGGAAAGAATAGTTGAGGTCTGAGTCGTTTCTGTTCCGCAGTCGCGCCGGAGCCTTGCGGCAGCGGGTCGATCACGTGCACGGCGATTCCTAGCAACAACTCTGTTGGGAGAGAGAAGATCATGATGTATTTGCAGGCCTGTCTGGTAATTACCTAAGATATACGTACCAGGGTGTCACGTGCCCACACCCCCGGTAAGCCGTCGCAAGGAAGCAACTACCGGTCATAGTGATATGAATTGAGTCAATTGCACGAGCCAATGATCTACTTGCTAACCCGTGTAACCCGCCGCCATGCGCAAGCAACCTCCCACCAGGCATTCAAAGTCGTCAAAGCCAACGTGCGCTCCCTCTAGCTATAGCTCTTGGCCTGATGTATCAGCAAGTGTGAAGCCTCTGTTGATCAGCTCATCAGCTGCAGTGGCGGCACACCAGTCTTGCATTGCTCCACCCAGGGGCGCGTATCGGAAGAAACCGACAACATCGCCCTCCTCAGTCCAGATTGCGCTCCCACACATTCCTTCCCGAAGATTGATTCCAGAATCCTGTCCCATGTATAACCACGTCGTGAAAATCCAATTCTGCTCTGGCTCGGTAGGATCATCCGTCGGCACCCGCTGATAACCCCTAGTTATAAACGTGCCATCAATGCAACCCGTATCTGGCGAGTCCAAAACAAGGGGGTCTCCTTGATTCAACTCTTCGGCCTTGACGAGTTGGTTCAGTCGAATTGGTTCGGTAATATTGTCGCTTTCGAACGTCATATTAACGAACTTCTCGTGCGGCTCCAACTTGACCATCGCTATATCAGTATAGGTGACTTCGTAGATAAGCTCACCAATCTTTCTTCCGCTTCCGCTTGTAGGGAGAGGATGGTAAACGTTTGTCCCGCATTCCCCGTGGAAGCCATGAGAAGCAGCAGTCATGAATTCGTTCCCAAGACGGTCTTTGACGAGAACTCCGCTGGTTGTGGCCTGGAACATACCAGGGCGACTCACTATGTGCGCTGATGTGATCCTTAGGCCAGGCTGCAAGCTGTTATACTGACTCTGATCGGGATTTCCAGGGGTGGGGTCCGTCTGCCGTCGAGCTTGAGGTAGGCGTGGTGTTCCCATCTCATCGTCGTACAAGTACATGCATAGAATTTTAGCCGCTTGCCAGGGTAGCTTGGCTATATCAATATCGCGATGCTCCAGGACGATCGTGAGATGGTTGTCCCAGTAAATGACGTGTGTAATGGGGATATTTATAGCGAGAAAATGGTCCCGAACGGCCTCAAAGAGAGGTCTCCAAGGCTTCATATTGCGACCGTTCATCTGGTTGGCAATGGATCCGTTTCTTCTGGGAACAAGCCGCGAGTTGGGCATGGGAAAATGGTCGGGACCAGGGGAGGGGGCGAGATATAGCGGAAGGCCAGCGATTGTCTTTGGCCACGGCTTGGGGGGCATTTCGTAGACGTAGATGATGAGAAAGTGGTCGTTGCTGCTAAAGCCATGTGTGGTCGGGAAAATTTGCATCAGCATGGCCTGGTTCTGAGGATCACTGGAGGCAGACGGGTCACATCGAAGATCGAAGGGAAGGGTGACTCGTCGTGCGTTCTGTAACAGCTGTGTCCATGGGCGCGGCGGAGCAGAGCGCTGTGTCCACGGGGCCGGCGGAGCAGAGCGAAATGGATCCTCATTGACAGAGCCAGGCTGAGTTGGACCTGTGATGCTAGTAGTGAGTACTGCTGTCCCATTCAATACTAACGCGAGCTTACCAATGTGAGTCGGGGCCGCTCTCGGAGGATTTGGCAAAAAGAGCGATCGTGCGTCTAGAACTAGGGTGTCAGTAATACTTCTGTCAAATGGTTAATCGCACGTACCTATGTGAGCTTCTCTAGCAGTAACTGGCCATCCCAGAGGCTTGAACTCGGCTGGACGTTGCAGCCAATTCTGAAGAGGATTGGCAATCCATGGGCTAATCACAGCAACTGCTTTGGGAGACGACTTTTCCGACTCGGGAGTGATTTGACGTTTTCGAGACGATACGCGAGAGGCACTGGCAACGAAAGGAGAGACGAGCAGCAGCTCAGCAGGGGTTGAGCGGCTGGGCGTAGAGAATGTCTCCATCGGTGGTTGCGTTGTTGCGTCGTTGGAGGTCAAAGCTGTGTTGGCAAGGTCGAAGTTGCATGAGTGCAGTTGCTGCTCATAATATATTCAGCGCGCCAGCTGTCAGGCAGCCAGCGCGGTCCGTCAACGGGAAACCACGTAACATGATTCACCGCAATAAGCTTATTTAATCGCGTGTTACTTTTTAGGCAGGTTCACATTACCCTTTGAGTTTTCATAGAGGTGCCTGAAAGTCTCCCATATACAAATGAAGCCTTGTGTCAAGTTATAAAAGGCGGATTACTGCTACACTAAGTGTGGCGTCGCATTTTTGAGTGTGACACCTTTTAAGGTGGCCCGCTGGCCTGCTAGACTTCGTGCTTTAAATCATAAGGTGGCCCGCTGGCCCGCTAGACTTGTGCTTTAAATCATAAGGTGCAGCACTATGTATGTGTTCTGAGAAATAATGTAGCCAAGGCCGCCACATCTGCCATTTCAGGGTAGAGTTTAATACACGAGCTTGCCCACAGAACCGACATACACTGGCGCTGTCGTCCTCGTACTTCACAACTACAGTGACCACTCGGAATCGCAATCAGTTCCAGAGTGCGGACTACGACATATCGCATATTGAGCTTGTAATAATTCTAGTCGAAAGCTATGCAATTGGCCATGGGACATTCTGCCTTTTCAGACGTATTCGTCGCCGCGTGCTATGCTCAGCTCCACCCGCAGGCCGGTTGCTCCGCGAGCCAGTCACGGCGATGCGCGCAATGACAGGCCTCCGGGATACAATGCCCAGTGACAAGAATAAAGAAAACCTTTTGTATGATTGCGTCTTACGGTCCCGGCAACTTGCCCTTGTTTGGCTCGAGGGGACCGCTTCGATCCAGGGCTTGATATGCTTTGGCGTCATGCCAGCCTCGCTCAGCATCCGTAGCGTCCCCGAGCTCTCCGTCGACTGCCATCTGCTTGACATCGCTCCAGTAAGCCAGCTTCCGGACCTCCTCGTCTGCGTGCTTGATTGCCGCGTCCAGGGCATCTTTTCGCCGCAACAGCGCTGCTTCGTCGTCGTCATGCTTCTGTTCCAGCTTCCCGCTCGTCTCCTCATGTTTCTGCATCAGGTAGCTCAGCAGCTGCCGTCGTGACGCCTGGAACACGAATAGCGACATGATTTCGTGCATTTCGTGCTGCAGGGCTGGTAGATCCGTGGCGTTTTCGAGATAGTTCTCCACGGCCTCCCTCTTCTCGCGATCTATCCTCGCGTGGCGCAAAACCCGCGCCAACGATTCTATGTCTTCGATGTCGGGTTGCTCCTCGGCGGCCTCGGAAGTGGAGACCTCGGTCATGCTAGACTTGCTTGGCACGTGGCCGCTGGACACGCTGCCGTTGGATCGGTGGCTCAGGTGGGATGCTGGACGGATAGTGAAATAGTCGGAGTTGAGCATGTGCGGGTCGGCGGACATGTCCTCGGGCCTCTTCCTGGCCCTCTTGCGTATCCAGGCGCGCCTGCGGACGAACGAGTTCCACCACTTGGCGCCGTGCCACGAGAACTTGTTGGAAAATGCAAACGAGTACTCCCAGCCGCCTTCGTCCATGCCGTCTTGGTGATTGACCCGCCACTCGGGCCACACCCACTCCCACGACGGGTCAGGAACCTGCGCGGTTTGTGTCGTCGTCGGTGAGGATTTGTGATACGCGTTGGCTATGGGGGTCTGTCAGCGGGACGACCAGCACCGACCTTCAAGGGTTATACGAACTCCACGCAGGAGGGTCGAGGCTACCGAGGGCTCTGGACGAGAAGAGTGCCGCACCGCAGAGAAAGCCTCCTCTTTCGTTCTCATAGAGGATATCAATCGCCGTCTCCCGCTTCTCTTTGGGCCGCGGTGGCACTACTCGCTTCGCAGCGTCGTTGAGAATGTCCGGAGTCGCAGCTAAGGGTGTCAGTACGGCGACTCTTGCGCATGTATCGGTAGAGGCATACCCTGAACCTCGATCGACGGCTGCATGGCCGGATGAGGCAGACTTGCTTCATGTTCCAGCTCTTCTGGCAGCCGCCTCGGCTGTTGCTCGTCGTTTGATGGCGTAGGCTCGGCCCGGCTCGCGTCTGGTTCCCCAGAAGCTAACGCTTGTCCTGCTGTTTCGCCCGCTTCATCCTCCTGCTCCGTCTCGGCCAGCGATATCAGGCGTGACGTCGTAGACGTCGTGCGGGGATCGGCGTCGGAGCTCAGGGGCGTGGAAGGCGACTGTGCCTCTTCGTGATTGACCAGGCCAATCTCGTGGTCAAAGTCGGTCGGCTTCAAGCCCGTGACACGACGATGACTCCGGACCTTCAGCATGGCCGGCGCAGGCCTCTTCGCATGGCGGGTGTTGTGTGGGGTTGCGTGGTGTTGCGTGCCTGGCCCGATCCGAGATCGACGCGAAACAGGCAAGGCCGGCAGAAGATGGAGCTGGCAAGAGGGAGGACAAAGAGGATGACACGGAGAGGAGAAATGAATAACCTCGACGAGGCGCGCACACACTGGAAGCAAGAGGAGAATAGGAGACCAAGACACGGCGCTGCGATGGTTTCGGCCAGGTCGCCTCTTTCTTGCGCAGCTGAGCTGTAGTACGCTGAGCCACGCGGCTGGACCCTGGGCTGGTGGCTTAGGCTCGTAGCGACTCTTGCGTCCCGTGCAATCTTCAATCGACCGTGCCCATGAGCAAGATACTAGCCAAATTGCCCAGCAGGTAATTGCAGTATGGCAAGGCTTCTCGCGAGACCATACATTAAGCCGCTTCCCGCTTTGGCCCCCACTGACAACTCAAGCGTCCACGATGAGGCCCCCTGCGATGCCCCCAGCGGCTCTTGATGTCGGTGGGCCTACGACGCGCCTGGTGGCTCGCTCGCAGCGTAGATGATGTAATTAATGTGGCCCCCGCCCCCCATGGGCAAGCCGTTCCCCCACAGCGGTGCAAGTCGCAGCGGGTCGCAGCAGCTGAAAGCCCCGTACCGCCGTCGCCCCGTATTTGCAGCTGGAGCTTCTGATCCGCGCCTGATGCCGTGCCGGGCTGCAACGACAACGACCGCCAACGTCGACTTCAAGCTCGACCTCGGCGTCAATCCCCAGCAGAGGCGACGATGCAAGGGACATGGGCAGTAGCGCGATTTCAGCAGACAGCCGCAGCCAAACGTGCCGGGAATCACGTCGTTCCCTGCCCCTGGGGTTACAGGTCCAAGTCTCTGCCGGAGCAGTTGATGCAAGGCCTGGTCCGCCGACGGACGCCTACGTCATGCATCCCATGGATCTGGGACACACGTCGAATCAGCGCCTTGGAACTCGCCAGCAGCCCGTGCCTCGCTGCCAAGTCTAGCACTGAACCTAGGACGCAGCAGTGCAAGACAGCTCGAGGACGTGCCGCGCCCAGCCCATCGTAGCCGCTGCCCATTAACTCAAGACTGCCCGACCCCCCCATTGTTGTGTCACCTGAGCATCACCTCTTCCCGTCCCTCTCTCTCCTCGTCACTCTCGCAACCCATCCCTCCTCCAATCGAACCATCCAAATCCTCGATTACTTGAACCACCCATCTCTCCAGTCCACCAATTCATCAATCCACCCATCAATCAATCAACCACCGTCACCATGTCCAGGTCTCGTCTGCCCCTCTTCCTCGGCCTCGGCGCCGCTGGTGGTGTCGGCTACTACTTTTACCGTGCCGGTGGCAACCCAAAGGCTGCCGAGAAGAAGTTTGAGAGTGAGTCTCGCCACGCGCACCATCTCCTGCGGACAGCATCACCGGAATGCTAACACGCTTGTCCCCCAGGCGACGTCCACAAGGCTTCGGCCGAAGTCAAGTCCCACCTCCCCGGCAACACCACCAACGTCCGCAAGGAGCTCAAGGAATACGGCGCCGAGGCGGGCGCAAAGATCGACAGGGCTGTTCGTCCTCCCATCTCTCGCCAACCCCATCGGCGACGCTTTTGCTAACCAATTCAACAGGTGGCCGACGTCGACAGGGAGGCATCCAAGCTCAAGAGCAACACCGAGGCCTACGCCAAGGACGCCAGGGCAGAGGCCCTCAAGGCCGTCGACAAGTTCGACCACAAGGTCGAGGAGGGCGCCGCCAAGGCCAAGAGCGGCATCTCTGGCTGGTTCGGAGGCAGCAAGTAGGTGGGACGCCAGCTGCCCACGAAGCCGCGACGACGTTTCACTCAGGATGATTGGATGATTGCGAACGGGATCGCGACGGCCTGTTTGGCAGGACGACTTGCTGGAGTTCCAGGGTGCGCTGTGCTGCGCCTGTAACAAAGTGCTCCCAGTGTGTGTGTGTGTGTAATTGCCAGTGTACAACGGAATGGGAACAAGTTAATGCCTGCACTGGTTTGGTTCCTTGCGCCTCCTCATTTATTGCCACCTAACTTTAGATGATGCTGCGACAGCATGTGCTGTGGACAGGAGCTGTAGAAACAAACCAAACTCCATGCTTTGGGCCACCTCTAGTGCTACAAGTACAAATCGCGAGCGACGACAAATCGGCCAGGACATGACCTCGCCTCATGCTGACGCTATTGCTCGAGCTCCGCCGCCACCAACTTCAGAATCTCGTCGATACCCTTCATCGCGTGCTTCGGATTCTTGACCACGGGCTGCCACGCCTCGCCATGCCGCGGCTCGCTCTGCACGCACTTGGTCACCACCTCCTCGCGCTTCTCCGCCGTCCCGTGCTGGCACAGGAATCGGTAGTACCACGCCCAGCTGTCTCCGCGGTCCGGGTCCAGGACCAGCGCCTTCTCGAACCAGTTCTGCGCCTTGTCCAGCTTGCGGTCGCCCCAGAAGATGCGTGCCACGCCGACAAACAGCAGCGGGTCGTTGTCGATCTTCTTGATGGCCTCGAGACTGCGCGGCTTGCGCTGCGTGCGTGCCTCGAGGTGCCAGATCTGCTCCACCCACAACAGTCCACTCTTTGGCACCTCCTGCTGCGCCCTGGCCATCAGAGACTTGGCCTGAGGTATGCTGCCGGCTCGTCGCTCTAGCCTGACCGACTCGCACCACAGCTCGGCGTTCTTGGGCACGGCCAACCGCGCTCGATCGAGGACGGACCGTGCCTTAACGGTCGACCCTGCCCTCTCTTCCAGTCGTGAGTAGAGAAGCCACAGCGGCACCGACTTGGGGACAGCCTTGACACCCGTGGCATAGGCCTCTCTGGCGTGCCCGATCTTGTCAAGGTCCTCGTAGATGTGTCCCTTTTGCATCCACAATTTCGGCGTGGCAGGGAACTGCTGCAGCGCCTTCAGGACCATGTCCAGAGCCGCTTCGTTATCGCCTTGAACCCGTTCAAAGGCCACACTCTTCATAAAGACGCGGTCCGTAGGTGCTTGTTCACGCGCAATGTCGAGCAGCCCTCGCGCCTCCTGCATGTGTCCACTCTCCAGTTCGAGCTTGACAGCGGACAGCCAGATGTTCTCGTTGTTCGGGTTTTGATAAAACGCCCGCTTGAGAACCAATCGGCCTTCGTCCACCTCTCCAGCCTGCCACTTCTCCTTGGCGAGGGTCATCCACAACTCTTCGCTCCGCGGGCACGCCGCCACTGCCTTTTCGAGAAGTTGCCACAGAGACTCACGAGTGCCGTGCGTTCTCTCCAGATCGGCGGCCGCTACCCACGTCGTCTTGCTGTTGATGAAGACTCGGAGGGAATAGGCATAGATAGCCCGGGCGGTCTCGTATCTGCCCCGGTTGATGCTTGCCCTGGCGTCCTCCATCCATGTGTCTTTGCGGTCGTCGACCTCGTCCAGGTTCCAGCCTAGCGTCTCGCGGATGATGTTTTCGCAAGTGATGACTGCCCCTTCTTCCTCGCACTTTTCTGCTTCGGCTATCCATTCCTCGCGAGTCGGCATCGCGGACTCTTTGGCTAAGACCTGCACGGCACGCTTCATAACGTTGACCTTGGCGCCCTGGCCAAGCTGCTCTTGCAGCCGCGCGGCCGCGATCCAGATTTCGTGGGAGGTCGGCACGGCCTTCCTGGCCCTGTTCAGCACCTTTTGCGCATTCTCAGGCGTCTCCAGGCGAGCCAGCGCTAGCCACAGGTCTGTGGACAATGGGATTAGCTCTGTTGCCTTGGCCAGCATCAGTTTTGCGTCGGCTGGGTCCTCTTCGAGATTGACGGCTTCCTTCCACAGTGCCTCGGACTCGGGCAAATGGTCGAGTGCCTGGCGTATGACGCGTTTCTTGTTGCTGGCGATGTTCTCTAACCCCATGGCCTCGACCCACAGGCGCACTGACCGAGGGTTTGACTCAATGGCCTTGCGGGCGATGATCTTTGCATTGGGTGATTCGTGATTGAGTCGAATGTTCTCGAGCCACGCGTCCTCGCTCTTGGGACAAACCACACACCCCTTGTCGATGGTCTTTCGTGCGGCGACAATCTTGCCAGCCAGCTCCTCCAGCCGGGCAGCAGCAATCCAGCCGAGGGCATTGTTTGGGTTCGTCTTGACGACGGACTGGAGTAGCTCTCGCACGCGGTTGATGTCGCCAACTTGCGCCTGATTCCCGTTGGCCTGCATCTTGTTCAGGCTCGTAATGTATCCTTGCGCGTCGATGCTTGAAGCGCTTCCGGAGACGGAATCGCCTCCAGCAGTCTGCGACGCTTGCTCCAGTCTCGACTTCAGCACTTTGTCGCGCGCAGCTCCAATCTCTGCAAAGTTGGTCATGGTTCCGTCTGCAGAGTCTCCGCGGCCTGACGCGACGCTGTCGTCCGAGACTGTGGTGCCCATCTCCGTCGAGTCTCGCGCCGCTGCGAGAACGCTGTCAGGTACTGCGTAGAACCGCTGGCGCAGCGCCTGCTTGCTGCGGCGATTTTTGCCGGTCAGATCCCCAACTTCGGGGAGGTTCGCCCACTCGTCGTCCGTGACAGTCCCCAGGGCACGCTTCAGGTCTGAAAACTGCTGCTGAATCTTGGGGTTGTTGCGCTCAAACTCTTCTCGCTCGGCGTTCTCACGCTCCTCCCGTTGCCGTTTCCGTCGGTCCATGCGCTCGTCGACCCATTCCCATATTCGGTCCGCCTCCTCGTCGTCCTTGTCGTACACGCCGCCGGCGAAGAGGCCAACCTCATTGTCGGGGTCCTGGTATCGCCCCTCATCGTCGTTGTCATCGTCGTCCTTGCCCTTCTTGCCGTCAGTGGTAAGACCAAGCTGTGCGGCCCGTTTCGCCAGCGCCTCTTTGATCTGGTCCTCGCTGGGCCCGTCGCGAGCTGGACCGAGATCAGATCGTGTTGTGAAGCCGGTGGCGCCTCGACCCAGACCGGCGACGTAGTTTTCTGGCGCCGGCTGGCCCAAGAAGTCGCGTCGGGTCGTCATCGTGGCTCGAGAGCGCTGACAATGGGTGGGAGAAGGGGGACAGGTACGGGGTATCAAGAAAGACGGCCTTTGCTGCCTTGGACGCTCGAGGTTGGCGCTGGCTCTAGCGGCAGCTGGTGCCAGAGGAGCTTTCTGGTGGTGTCAACTTGGCAAAGTCCCATGGTCAGGGTCCATTCATTTCCGCACCAGCTGAACCGGTCTCTAGCACGGTACTGGCCCTTTATCGATAGCACCGCCGCCCAAAAAAAGTTTCCCGCATCACCGCCCCTCACCGCGCCTTCGTGGACAATCTCGACACCAAAGCACCAACCGCCATGGCGAAAACGAAGCAAGTCAAGCGCGGCAGCGCTTCAAGTACTCCCTATGAGCGTCCCGCCAACGGCGCTGGTGGTGGCAAGGGCAGCGGCGGCTCAAATAAGAACAACGTCTTCAAGTTCAACACCAACGTCGGCCAGCACATCCTGAAGAACCCCGGTGTCTCGGACGCCATCGTCGACAAGGCGTACCTGAAGCCTACGGACACGGTCCTGGAAGTCGGCCCCGGTACCGGCAACTTGACGGTTCGGATATTGGAAAAGGCAAAGAAATGCATCTGCGTGGAGCTGGATCCCAGGATGGCGGCCGAGGTCACGAAGCGAGTGCAGGGAAAGCCGGAGCAGCGGAAACTGGAGGTCTTACTTGGCGACGTGATCAAGACCGAGCTACCAGCATTTGATGTTTGCATCTCCAATACCCCCTACCAGGTTCGTTCACGTCTGTCTCGGCTGTTGTCTGCGTGCTAATCCTCCCACAGATCTCCTCCCCACTCGTCTTCAAACTTCTGGCCCTGCCCAATCCTCCTCGCACGTCGGTCCTCATGTTCCAGCGCGAGTTCGCCCTCCGCCTCACCGCCCGCCCTGGCGACGCCCTCTACTGCCGCCTCTCCGTCAACGCCCAATTCTGGGCCAAGATCACCCACATCATGAAGGTGGGCAAGAACAATTTCCGGCCCCCGCCCCAGGTCGAGTCTTCGGTCGTCCGCATCGAGCCCAAGACGGGCAAAGACCGCCCCAACGTCAGCTGGGACGAGTGGGACGGCCTGCTGCGCGTCTGCTTCGTGCGCAAGAACAAGACGCTCCGTGCGAGTTGGCTGGGCACCAAGGAGGTGCTTGCCATGGTGGAGCGCAACTATCGGACCTGGTGCGCCATGAACGGCGTGCCCATCGATGAGAGCCTGGTAGAGGGCGACGACGACGACGAGGAAATGGAGGTCCAGGACATTGGCCCACCCGGCGGCGAGGACATGGACGTCGACGAGGAAGACGCCCCCGACTTCTTCAAGGAGCTGCGCAAGGCGTCCGCTGCTGTCCCCAAGACCAAGAGTAAGCGCAAGAAGACGAAGGTCGCGGAGCTCGTCCGCGAGAAGATTCGCAAGGTTCTCGAGGATGTGACGGAACTGGCCGACAAGCGCTCCGGCAAGTGTGATGAGAATGACTTTTTGCGGCTGTTGTTTGCCTTCAACGAAGAAGGCATTCATTTCTCTTAGCGCGCTGATGAAGCTTGAAACTACGTATGATGATGAGATTCTTTGTCTCAAGGAGTTGCGCAAAAGGAGGGACGGCGTTTGGGGTCACGAATCCAGTTAGCCACGAGGTAGCCAGAGGAGATATACCTTGATTTTGATACATTATTCGCATGACGTTGTTCACAACCCATCCTTTGCCAGCAGCCCGTCCCACTCCACAGTCCGCTTGTCTTCCAATCACTTGTCTATCAAGTCTCATTGACACCCTTCTCTCATCCACCAGTCTTTCTCATGGAGCCTCAATGTCCACTCCAATATCTCTGCCTTGGATCGAAGCTTGCTATGTGTATCATAATGCCGTTACAATTACAAATTGTAGTTGCCACTTTGCCATCTATAGTCGCGGGAATAATTCCCCGCTCTCCAAATACAAATTCGTGGTATCCGCCCTTGTCGCTTTGTATGTTGCTTTTCCCTGGGTTTGCCAGCTTGCTTGTAGCTTCAGATCACTCCATCCCGCACCGGGAGCCTACGCCCAATTTAGGGGTTACGCAGCAGCGAGAAGCGACTGATGCTCCGCCTCGTCACCATGGCCGGCTCCCACTCCGTCTATAACCCAAAAACACCCGAAAACAAACAAATCTCAAAGCGCAGAGCCCATCTCGACCTTCCTCTCAGACGCAGTCATGATGTGGTTTCGAGATGCGAATCCAACGCCAGCGCTTGCTCAGATGCCGTGAATGCGCGACCAATATACACAAGACGGGAAGGACATGGGAGAAGTGGAAAGATCGGTGCTAGTTCCGCTGCGTGAGTGACTCGGTGTCACGAAGGGTGCGGAGAAGTCCCATTCGGTTTGAGGGACGGATCGTTGGCCGAATTCGGCTTGACAGTGGTTCGCCCTGACACCGTAGCGCTGCGAACGTGGGCGCTGAGAGGGAGGCTGTACTTGACTACGCCTTTGACAATGAGGTCGAACTCATGCTGGAAAACGCGCTCCCACCGTTCCGAGCCACCCGCCGTGCCGTTGGCGGGATACTGAAGCTGCATTTCGCCCGTCGACGAAGACGTCCCCTGGTGGAAAAGGGAGCCTTCAAAAGTCAAAGGGCTGTCGAACTCTGTGATTCGGCCGAGTAGTATGTTTGGCCGGGAATCCTCATCGTCATCGCCCTCACCAGGACCTCTTGGTGGATCGTTTGCTGGGTCATCTTCAACGTGAAGACCATCGGGGATCCTCCGCCAGTCCGAGTCTGTGCCGGCATATTCTGACTTGGCGAAGATCTCCAGATTCGCGTGATCGATCGTCACGACTACGATATTGGGATTGTGCGCCTTGACTGTGAGATCGTACATCAAGACCTGTTCGCTGGTGACGACGTTGCTGATGGAGATGATCTCAATGCCCGTCATGGGCTGTGACGTGGCAAACATGAACCCTATGGCGCCCGTGATGACCAAGAGGAACATCATGGTCAACACAAGACAGGCGGCAAATCGATTCAGGTAGGACGAGCGCCGAGTGTAAGTCTGCGATTCTGCCTGCCGCAAGCTGTGTGGTACCCGTCTGTTCCGGCCACCTCGGTAAGAGCGAGCCGCGGAGTCGAGCAGAGGGGTGCGCTCGTCATCAGCGCCCGTATGCTCGTCGAGATCGTAGCTCGAGGACATCTGCATGTTAGACCGCTTGGTGCTAAGATGTCCGCGTGAAGAATGGTAATTCCTTGGGCTGGTGGGCCCAGATGAGCTACGAGAGTTGCTCCCGGCAAGTTTGGACTTTGCTGCGTTCGGGAAGGGCGATTCGTTGTCAAAGAGCGACGCGTGGCCATTGCCAGGCTGTCGACCCCACCGGCCGATGTGATGATGATGACGGACTGTACCTCGGGCTGAACCACCGGCGCTCCGACCGGATCCCTTTCCATCCTCGTCGCCAGGGGTCAGGCTATCGCTGGCGTTTCCATTGAAAGTGTTGACGAACTTCATGCTCTTCTTGGGCACGGGTCCGTGAACATGACCGAGCCCGTGGCTGCCGTCTTGCATAACACCATAGATGGACCGCAAGTTCTGCCGGTCCGCCTGACTGGCCATTGATGTAGCGCTGGGCGTTCGAGAATGGAAGCGGCGGTTAGTCCGCTCGGTATTGTCTGGCGGATTAGAATCATAGACAAAGGTTTCCTCGGAATCGGACGTGTTGGCCTCGTCGACGGCACTGGCGATCTTGGCTTCAAAGATGTCGGCCTTGGAGGATCCTACAACTCTATTGTCAGTGAACAATCCGCAAGAGACAAGAGTCCGATGCTAACCTGTTGCTGAGCTGACCGGTGGCTGTTTGCGTACGCTCTTTTTCTTATCTTTCTTTGGCCTGATAGTCTCGCTACTGGGCTTAGCCTTGAGCGTTCCGCTACCAGTCTCGGACTTGGCTCCAGTCGCCAGAGCCACTTGAGGGACGCTAGGAACGGTCTCTGTCTCTACCGTCATGTTTTGCGTGGAACCTTCGGGTTTGGACTTGACCTGCTTCGTGGACAAGGCGCTGGACTGTCTGGTGACAAGCGGCGGCGGGGGAACCGAAGTCGGCTTTCGCAGGTCGGCCTTGGACGTGGCGCTGTCGCCCCCGGTCTGCTGAGCGGGCATGGTAGTCTTGGCTTTGAGAACTCGGCCGCTGTCGCTCACATCACCGCTGTCCGATTGGCTCTCTGCGGGCAAGAGCCTGCGCTTGACCTGGTCTATCAATGCGGTATCGCTTGCGTGGGCAGGAGAGTTGTTCTGGCTGACTTCTTGCACCGTCTCCAACGAGCCGCGAGCCGGGGTCCGAATGCCCGAGTGCGCTTGCGGCTCATCAGTGTCGCTGTCGGAAGTCTTGTGCAGTAATTCAGATGGCTGAGGCGACGGACTCGGTCGCTGGATGGCGATTGCAGGCGCACTTGTGACGTTTGGCCTGTTCAAATTTGGTGGAGGTGATCGCAAACGCGATGAGACGGGCCAGCGGGGGCTGTCTCTCAGCTCTGGGATCGCTGTGGGTTTTTGAGGGGTCGGAGCCTGATCTTGAGGTTGCTTGTTTGCCGGGCGCAGGGATGGAGTGACTGTCGAAGAGAGCGTTCGAGGTGCTGACGTTGGGTCGGGCGTGCTCGCCTTGGCCTGCCGGGATGGGCTCGAGTCCTGCTGGCTGTTCTTGCGCGATCGGCCGGTGCTGCCGAGCCGTTGTGTCGACGACGTCCTCCTAGGGTTACGAACGGGAGAGGCGTCTCGAGAGGCCACAGGGGACTGGCTGACGGAATTCGCTGCTGAGGATTGTTTTGACGTTTGGCTACCGGCGGCAGCCTTTGTGGACGGCAAGGGTATTCCGGGAGCGCCGGCAAGCTGATTTGCCATCTTGTCCGTGGAAGGCTGCGTCGTGGCCTGAATACCGTCAGTGGTGGGCGGTGACTTGTCCATCGGGGCGGCAGAGTCGTCGAGAGGCTGCGAGGCCCTGCTGCCCACGGACAGGGCGAGGCTGGACTGCGTCAATCAGTGATGGCGACTGTCGATGCTTGTCAAGCGCAGTGTCATTGTGGTTGGCTCGTCCTTGATGCATAGGGTAGGATGACGCTCTAAGCTCTATCTCGGGAGCTGATAGGAGTCGATGGGACGGGGGCGTGGTGCCCAACGCCAGTGCGTGTCGCCTCGTTTGCTCGTTGTTGTTCTGCGGGAGCAAGGTCGGCGGGAAGCCTGGCGATGGGGACGGGTACGTGTTGGTGCTGGCTGCTGCAACGGGCTTGCGGCAACGTGGACCCGCGGATGGTTGAGCCTGGGGAACAGGGCGCCGGGCGATTGGGTGCTGGGCTTAGTGCGCGCAAAGGATGACACAGGGCGTCCCGGGTCGCCTGCTGTGACACGCGCGGTCCAGGCCTAGCGCGTGGGAGCTGACGACGAGAAGGATGATGTCGTCGGAGGTAATGGGCCGTAACGAGCTCGTCACAGTGCAACGATGAATGACACTGTGAAGCTTAGCTTTCACTCGCCCGCCATCGCCAGTGCGAACAAGAGGGTGCCTGAGGGGTCGTCTCGGGCTGCTTCTCAGTGGTGAGATAGAGGCGACCGCACAATAAAGCCTGTGTCTTCGTCTCCCCACGAGAGATACTGCGAGTACGGTACTGTATGGGGACGGAGGGGAGAGGGCGAGACAGCCCGGGCATAGAAGAGAAGAGAACTGAGGAGAGATGCGGGCTACGGCGGAGAGCACGAGCCTGGAAGGTGCCGGGAGAAGGCGGCCTGCACCCTTCCTGTTACCCAATGTGCCGGAGTGAGAAACAAGACGAGCCCACCTCAGCTTTGGCGAAAGCGCGCGCTCCCAGTCCGTCATGAGTACGCAAGCTCACCATGTCCAGCCAGCGGTCACTAACCTACGAGTTGGTACCCTTGTGGCGAAGGGCTCCCATACTGATGCAGCAAGGCCCAACAGAAGAATACCCTTTGAGGGGACGGCATCGGGTGCCGACTGAAAGGGACCGAAAAGGTAATTACCACTTCATCCCGCATCCGCATTCCTGGGACTGGCAGGCACTCAGGGCTGGCAATAGGTACCTCGGAGCAACCCACCCATCTCGACGTGGGCGGGCACCAACTGACGCACAGTGCAA
This sequence comes from Tolypocladium ovalisporum, assembly GCA_024340015.1. NCBI lineage: Eukaryota > Fungi > Ascomycota > Sordariomycetes > Hypocreales > Ophiocordycipitaceae > Tolypocladium > Tolypocladium ovalisporum. The sequence continues at coordinate 572 of JALHBZ010000153.1, read as the reverse complement.
TGTCGATACCAGCCCGCTGAGGCGTCAGAGGGGCCATCGGCTAACGGGCGGCGGCGGCGCCGTGGGACACAGCATCCACCTCATGTTTTGCCGCCAGAGTTGCGTCGCGTCCTTTGGTGCCTGTCTGCGTACTCGTACGCTATTACCTTCGTTGACCGCACTTGGTACCTTACTCATGCGACATCTCCTGGCCAGGCGTGTGCTACCTGTACGTCCCCCGGAGCGTCCTTCGCAAACGAATCCGCTGGGCTCGCTGCGATCATGGCTGCTTGCGTTGTGGGACAACAAGCGCGCCTCGTTGACTGAACCGACGTGCTGGAGCAGACTCCAGCCCACTGGACAGCCCCGTCCCTTATTAGCTGGCCCCATCCGTGGCCAGGTGACTTCGTACAGGAAGCTTCGACGCACCCAACGGCGCAGCATGACCAGCGCCCTGTCGGGAAGATGCAGTATTAACAAGCAGGTGCGTCGCTCTTGTCTAAATTCCTGCTGCGAGCAAACCTGCTTTTCCCCTGTTGCGGACCCGCAGCTTCTGCTCCGGTTTGCGCGCTCATGTCGACTGACCCCCCCCC
>JALHBZ010000152.1:253500-362219 GCA_024340015.1 Tolypocladium ovalisporum | reverse complement strand
CCCCCCCCCCCCCCTTCCTGGCCAGTCCGTCGTGCCAAAACCGCGCGCGCGCGCTCCACGAGGGCTTAACCGCGCCCAAAACGCTAACCGACTCCTCGAGCGTCGGCCACTCCAAGCCACAACTGGGCGCCGGGGCTCCGGCCGACCCAGCGGGAAAACGGGAGGGAACAAAGGCCCGTCGCGAAAGTCGTGCAGTAGTCGCCCGTATGGCTCCCAGCCAGGAAGCGTCCTCCCGTGCCGCCCCGGCCGCCGGCGTGTTCCCTCCAGCCCCTAATAAGCGCAACTACGTCTGACTAGTGGCCCCCCCCTTTCGTTCCGCTGCTTTGGAATATCGTTTGACAGCCCTCCCTCTCGTTGGCTGGTCGAGTCCGGCATGGGAAGCGTGACACCCCCTTTCTGGGAGCAGGCAGTCCGGCACATCCATCCTGTTGCTCTCGTGCCGCCGAAATGCCGCTTGAGGATCTGGCTCTGTGACTCCCAAGGAAACCTACCGCTGCGGCCTAAACTGGCTGTAGGCTCTAAAATGGGGCCTGTGACGATTGACACGCTTGAACTTGATCAGTGACTCGCCGTACATCCTCCCCTCATCTCAAGATGGACCTGCGCCCGGCTGGACGTCGAGCAGCCGACGGGGACTCCCCAGGGCCCGCGCCGCAGACGGTCAAACGCCCCATCGCTCACGCGCAACCAGTCCCCTATCGGAACCCACTTGGAGCTAGGCTGCCCAGCAATTGAAAGTCGTCTTCAACTCTGATTGCAACTCGTGTTGCTGTACCAGCACAGGCAAGGAGACTTTTCGTGATCGTTGGAGAGCACGGGCGGGGGCGGTCTCAGGGTTTCGTCGGACTTGGACTGCCCCGCCACTCGCTACCGACAATGAGTAGACAAGGAGGAGTCCGCCATCAAGTAGCGATCTGTATTGCTAACACGTAACATGCTCTCGACGTCTGCAAAAAGCTCACACATTCATTGGCTCGCTCACGAGCCATCGCCATCACCAACTGCAGTGGTGTAGCCTGTCCCAGCAGTCGGCCCATCTCATACCCTGGACAGTTCGTAGAACAGAAGAAGCTCAAACAGCCGCCCGCATCCTTCCATGCCCCAGTGTGAAGCCCCAACTACCCAACCAAAGAACGAAAGAGACCAGCGAAAGTCGGAAATAAATATCAAAACGTTTGGTGCCGTGAGGCATGTCGTCTTCTCTGTAAACTTAAAATAGAAACATCAAACATTGATCGTGCCATTACAAGCTGTGCAGAGAGGAACCCTCTGGGAAATGGCCGCCGTAGTAGATCAAAACGGCGGCCAGGAGAGAGGAATCGAGAGCCCTTTACCCATGTAGAACCAAAAGGAGAAGTTGAAAAGCTTTCAAGGCGGGAAAGACGCAAGGCAACAGGTCGAAATTAAAAAAAGAAAGCGCGCGCCGGAAAAATGTGTTCGTTGCCAAACGGATGGTTGTTCTAAACTTTGATATCGCCGCCCTACATCGCTCGAAAGACCTTCCGAAGGTAGTTCGCCGAAACCCTTCGCGAATCAGATGTCGAATTTCCTCGTCAAGAGGAGCCAGCGTTATGCTGAAGGTGGTTCATTTCGCCACAAGGAACGTGCGAGCGTCGACAGTTGACCAAACTGTCCGGCAGAGTCAACGTCTTTGCTTGTTTTTGTCCAGGGTTTTGGGTTTTCAGTTTTCCAATATATTGTCTTCTCCCTCCGTAGCGCTCCCTGGTGCAGTTCGGTGCTTCGCGTATCTAGCGAGAGCCGTTTGCTCCGCCCTTGACATCTCGGGGGCGGTTCAAGCGGTCAATCATCGTCCGATCGATGTCGTTCTTCTCCACGAGGTTGCTCAGGCTCATGACGGAAGACGAATTCCCGCCCTGACCGGCCGTGGCCGCCTGCTTCCCTGCTGGGGTCGATGCACCGCTCGACCCGGTTTGCGCACCCGGAGACCGGCCGCCTTGGGTCGTGGGTTGAGGGACCGCTCCCGTAGTGTGGGGACTCTGTCGGGCGCCTTGGTAGGGTAGATGGGACAGTCCGCCGGGACTGCTGTTGTTGGAAAACTCGGCAGGGGATCTCCGCCGAGACTCATCCTCGGCCGCACCTCCTCGCGGGGGAGGCAGTCTGTAGCTTTCATTTTGCTCCTCTGGTGTCCGGCGGCGGCGTCTACCAGCGACTTGAGCTTCGTCGCCGTAAGACGAGAAAGACTCGGTTGGCGACTGCGTTGGCTGTGGCTGCGAGTAGTAGTTGGGGGGCGGACCTCCTGGCGCAGGTCCGGCATGGTGCGGCGGCGGATAAGGGTGACCGCCCGGGATCGAACTGGGAGCGAGGGGCTGTCCGTATGCGCCAAACAGCTGGGTGCCTGGCGGTACTCCTCCCGGAACGGCAGATACGGGAATGAAAGCTGTTGAGCTCGAGCTCGATACTGGCTGGAATATGCATTCCTGATTCATGCGGGCACAGTTCTGGCACTTGCCACCTGGTGTGTTCTGGTAGCCGCTGCACCGGATCTAACAGACGAGTCAGTCATGATGCTCTGGAGCACCTTTCTTGGCTGCTTCTGAACGCAAGATTTACCTTTCGCTTCCGACAGTATCGGCAGGCAATGGAAGTTCGCTGGCGAGGAGCGGCCTGAGCCATGCCGGGCGCACCGCCGGCTGCCTGAGCGTACTCCTGGTACGTGCCCTGCGGCGGGCGGGCGTAGCCATTGGGAGGGACTCCTCCGGGAGGTGGTCCACGGTAGTAGTAGCCTTCACTTGCGTACTGCTGAGGCGCGTGGTGCGGTTGGTGAGGGTCAGGAGGGTACTGGCCAGCAGGAGGACGTCGGTCATCGTAGTACCCACGCTGTTCCGTTGGCGGGTAGGCGGGCGATCGCGGGTCGCCAGGGTTAGTTTGCAAAGGCGGCAGGTAGGTGGACGGGGCCTGTTGGCCAGCCGAAGGTGGAGGATATCCATTGACAGCGTTTGGCGACGCCGCGTAACGAGGATCGTGGGGGTACCCGCGGCCCGGAGGCGGCGGCGGCGGCGGCGCCTGCGAGGCGTAACCCCCGGGCGCGCGCGCCTCGTGGATAGAGGGAAGAGTCACAGCTGCGGCCATGCCGGGTCGAGAAGCCTCGACAGAGCGCCGGGACTGGTGGTGGTCCTCGGCGGAAGGGGTTGGTCCTGACGGGAAGCGGGATGAAGACTGCTGATGCTTCTCCTCGGGGTGATTTGGTTGAGGACGGTCGTGGCGATGGCGCTCGTCGGCCATACTATGGCTTTCCACGCTGAGGTGCGCAGTAGGCCTCTGTCGCGAGGTGAAGTCGATATTACCTCTACTTAGGACTGTTCGATAGCAGGATGGCAATGGCGCATCAGGGAGCCAGGCCGCTGCAGATGACGCGCGAGTTTGCCTTTGCGCTGGCGGCCAGCACAGACACCAAGGATAGCCCTTGAGGAGGATGCCGAGTAGTTGTCCTGTCCTTGAGCGTGGTCGAGGACTGCGCTGTGTCGGCCTCTGAGGGGCGACGCGAAGTGGCAGTGTGAGGCGTGATGCGGGACGTCCCGATTATACGGCAGGCACAGGGAGCAGGCAAGCGCAGTCAGGCCGATGCCGGGCGGTGCGGGAAAAAAAGCCTCCGCCAGTCAACGGACGGTCCAAGGGCCGGATGCAGAGGAAAGGCCTCGGCCAGTGCAGAGTCTCGCGTTGCTGCAGGACCGAACCGAAATCGTCGTCGCGATCCGAGTTTTTGGTGGTGGAGGTGGAGGGGAGATGCGGTGGAAGAGGGAAGGAAGAAGTTGGTTTTGGCAGAGGCGTGTGGTGTTGGAGGCAAGAAGGTACAAGTACCGCTTGCGCCAGGGGGGTGGGCAGAGGGCAAGTACTGACTGCGAGGAGGTGGTGCTGGAGCGCCGGGGGTGGTTCGCCGCTGGAGAGAGGGTCGGTGGCCGGTTCTCAGTGCTCGTGCTAGTGCCCGGAGAGCGGCCAGGCGGCCTTACCTAGTATAGGCGGAGGGTGTGCGAGGCCAGTGAGCCCAGGCGCCCCAAGGTCGGCTCGGCGGCGGGCCTGCACTGGTCTCCGCTGGTCTGCGCCGGTCTGCGGCTGCTGCCAGGCGCAAGCGGTGGGGAGGCAGACGCAGACAGCCGGAAGCTTGAGGGGCGACACCGGCTCCAGTAGACGAAGTAGTGGAGGCTTGTTAGGCCGTAGCGCCGATACGCGTTGCCCTGCGGTGCGCTTCGGGGAGCAAGGTACGGAGTACTTGCAAGTAGCGGCGGCCGTGGTGGGGGTGCCGAGGGGACACAAAGGCATGGGAACCCAGCGGACGGGAATGTAGCGACGGACGGATGGCCCGGCGTCGGGTGTTCCCAGTCGAGCTAGTCGTGGCAGCGGAGCGCGACCAAGGCGGCAGGGTACGTGTACCTGTAGAGGCGAGGCTGAAGTTTGGGCTGGCAGGCCCAGGCGATCAAACTGACACGCTTCTCCACGGTGATGGTGCGAGGAAAAGGAGCTTCCTCCGAACAAGACAGGCTCCCTACCCGTCGGCCGTGTTTGGCAGCAGAGGAGACGTGAGGAAGACCGAAGATAGAGCCTGGCGAGCCACAGGCGCCGCCCCGTCTGCCCGATGCGGCCGGCAACTGGCTGTTTTGGGCCGCTCCGTGTCTCTGTGCTGCCTTTGCCAGCTTCCGTTCTGGGGCGCAGAGGCAACAGCTCAATGGCGCCTGGCTGCGCGAGGCGTGTACCTGTACAGGTATACTTTGGTCCTTGTCCTGCGCGAGCGTGTTAGACTTTTGGTCCCTGCCGCACGGAATGCGATTGCGAGTTTGGGCATTGGGCTTCGTGGAGTCGCCCACGGGCCGCCGGTAGAGGCGCCTCCCTCCCTTCTCCCTTTGCACTTGCACGAGCGGCACTCGCCGCTCCGAGTCGGGAGTCACTCCACAAGGCTCCATTGCTGCCGACTTGGTGGCGTGCCAGTTTGCCCTCATGGCGTTCGCGAGCCGCGAGGCCATTTCTTCTCCTGCGCAGCAGACTGATACCCCGGGCGGCGGCTTCGTTTGGACCCAAAGTTGTTGGTTCTGCACCCAACCGCATACTTTAGCACAGCCGCAGCCTCATGCTCGTCGGCGAATTGCCAATACAAACCGCGAGATGCGCAGCTAACTGCAGGACAGACGGCGCTTTGCGAAGAATCCGGGCCAGCCACACGATGCCATTTGGCGCCCGTCGTCAAAGCGTCTTCGCGGTGGTTGCAATTGCAAGATGGCTGAACGACGGAGAGATGCAATGATGTGAGCCTTACGTACCTTGCCTTGGTCCCTGTTCGCGCGATCCGCCTACTGTTGGCCCGGCGGACACAGATGGAGAGCCTCGGGCGAGGCTATGTACGGCTGTTGCTATGTGCTGCCCACATTTATGTTAGGGTGTCTTTTGGCCATGAGACTGGACCGCAAAGACACATGTTTCGGCAACCGCATACCGAGTACAGAGAGCACTGCTATCGAGAGACGCAGGCCGCTTGGCTGGTCGTTCGTGATCACGGAAGAAGCACTCCTGGCCGTGATAAGCTCTCGGACGGGTGGGTGTGTGGGTGGGTTTGATGGCTGAGCGCTGCTGCAAACTAGCACTTTGGCGCGACCCAGCAGGACGGATGCAGAGGGTGACTGGCCAGTAAGCGAGGCGGGCAGAGGACGTCTCCGGGGCCAGGATACCGCGTCGCCGCAACGACCCGTGCTCTGCTGGGGGGGATGGACGAAGAAGGGGAAGGGGAGTTGTGACTGGCGAGTACGAGTCTGGTACTCGTACGCCTACTCGTACCTAGCCGCCTTGCGCTTCACAACTGGAGGGGCCGATGTTCCTGCGCAAGCAACGAAGCAAACAAGCAAACGCGCCTGTTCCCGCTTCCAGGCCAGCAGATACTCGTGATACGCGGCTGACGGCCACGAGAGTCGCTGGATTCTGGGGCAGGCTCAGGGAGAGTATGTGAGGGTGTGTTGGTGAGGGGGTACGCCTGTGGCCTCCGTGCGGTGCTGCGCTGTCTCTGCTGTGCGTGTGTGCGTGCGTGCGTGGCGTGTGTTGGCAACGATGACGGCCGTGAGGTTGAGCGCAGCACGGAATGAGAAACAAAAGAAGGGGGGGTGGGGGGGCGTGTGTCAAAACACCCTACGGTACGACTGGCAATGTTTCTCATCAACTTGGTGATGGTGGGTTCCCGATTTCAGCGGGTACAGTGTGAGCGTGTGAGGAACTGTTTTCCCACAGGCTCTGCTGATGAAACGCCGACCAGGTGGTAAAGTGACGACACGGACGACGCGGGGATGAGGAGAATCAGACAAGAGTTGGAGGGATGGAAGAAGGGGCTGGAAGGGGCGCGCGATAACGGGATCGGAGCTGTAAAATCGGCAACGTGCTTGCTGGCCCAGCTCTTGGCTGCTCACTGTTGAACGAGACACCATGCAAATTGGCCGGAAGGGGCACGAGAGGGCAGGTGAAGAGAGAGGCGCACAACGGGACCGGTGAGACAACAAGAAAACGACGCAAGTGGCGTGCGCGCGTCCCTGAGAGTAGCAGCAGTTGTAGTATAAGAGATGCCGTACTCACTTGGATGTGTGTATTCAGACGGGCACAGAGATATGCTCTGGCAGCGCCGGGCAAAGAAGCAGCAGCACCGACGAACGACAATGTGATGACGGACGCTGGTTGCTAGCTGGCTTGCTTGCTTGCTTGCTTGCTTGACGGAGACGGACGAGGGACGGATGATGGGGGAAAGGCCGCACGGATGAGCAGCCTAAACGCCTAAGCCCAAAGCCCGTCGTGGTGACGGCGTTTGCCTTTCTGCCAGCCAGGAGGCGCGGCCCCTCGCGCTAATAAATAAACGATTCAGAAATCCGTCTGGGGTCCCGAGGCGGCGCGCGTTCCCGACGGCGGGTTGGCTGCAGAGGCGGCCGCAGCCTGCACGAGCAGTGTGCTCGCTGCTGGGTCGTGGGTCCTGGTCTGGGCTCAACCCTGGCGCGGGCCTTGTCTCCCCACTAGCATCTAGTGCCCTTCTCTTCCCTTTGCCTTAGCTGCAGCCCGGGCTTGTGGTAGGCCGGCAGCTGCTGCAGGGGTACCATTGGTAGCTACGGTGGTGGTGGTGGAGCGGTGTCGATTGACTGCTCGGCGGGCGGAGGGATGCATGGGTGGTGTGTTTTTGTTCTTGCCGCCGACCTCACGATGCTCCCTCACAGACGGACGACTTGCACCTGAGATGCAACATGCGGCCTGCTGCTGGGGCTCGCCGCCGTCCACCTCGCGTCTGTCCGTGCTGGCGCTCAACACAAGGCGCTACCAATCGTCTTGGAACAGCAAGCCCTGCTGCGATGGATTCTTCCCGTTCTGTGGAGATGTATCTCGCCGCGAGGGCATAAGAGTAGGATGCGCATGGGCAAAGGCGGGCGTCGTGCGCTCGAGACGATGCACCGTCCGACCCAAATGCTAAAGTTTGGCCTGCGTGAATGCTCGTTAGCCTCGGTGCAGGAGGACATTAATTACTCTGTAACCCTACAAGCGCCTGTGGCCGGGTAGCGACATTTATTAGAGCAGCATCGTGGCAGTCCTGGTCAACTGCCGACGCCCGGCGGTCGGCGGCCGAGCCGTCCCGTCCCGGTCTGCACGCTTTGTTGACAGCGACAAGTGTGCTTGATCGTTTGTGCGTCCTGGGCTCTTTGGGCACAGTACACCGGGCGGTGAGGTCAACGACGATGCCTTCAACTTTGTCGCTGCAATTTCCTGGTATTTCCGTCGCACAGCTGGTCTGGTCTTGCTTCGATTGCCCATTCTTCGCGAATCTTGCGTTGCAGACCAGGTAGCAGCGGCGTGCCCTTGCCATCCGTCGATTGCCAAGGCAAACCCCATCATCCAGCAAGGAAGCCCCGATGGACCCATCCGGCTTCTCCTGGTCGCTATGCAGAAACATCGTCCCGTTGCTAAGCTTGGGCCAGATGCTGGGCTGCACCGGTTCGTACCAGCCTCGTCCATCGCCGGCGGCGGCGACACTGGGTCACTGCGCGGCCGCCACTGCGTAGGTAATAAGGTGGTCGGAGATGGCCGAACGAAGCCACGCACGGATGGTAGCGCAACGCAGTCGTCGCCGCCCACCGGTCCAAGTGCCCTTTCCGAACTGCGCCGTCGGTGAGGCTGGCGTGCACAGAACCCTCGTCATGACATACCTCGGACATTCGCAACATTTAGTCGCAGGACTTCCGCCGGTAAGCGAACGAATGGCTCCGTTTTCTACCTGGTTCGTGCCGTTCCCAAGGAGCGGTCACCAGGCTTGGTTTGGTCGCTGCCCTGTCTCTGCGCTTTGATGGGGAACGGGCGCGCTGGGGACCGCGCCAGGCTCCATGCGAGTAGGTACTGAAGAGCACTCTTGCAAATTGCCAAGCCGGCGTGGCGACATGAGCAAGCCGTCGCGGTGCCCAAGGTCATCAGGCAGACATGATGATGATGATGTGGTGCAACTGTGCCGCCTGATCGCAGAGCCTGACCAAGCCGAAGTGTCGGTGGAGAGTGCATTGCACGTCGAGGAAGGCGGTACAGCCATGGTTTGAGAAGGACGCAAAGCGGCCCTTGGCAAGGCATCGTGGATAGACGTCTGCGTCGATGGATTCGCATCAAGAAACTGTTTCGTGTCGATGTCGTTTTGCCGTGAGCCTTCAGTCAGCTGAACGTACCCGACAGGTCCTCGTGGCTGAGCCGGAAGGCACCGCGGCTCCACAGGTGCCAGGCACAGCGTCCTTGCCCTTGCCTGTACTTGTAGTGAGAGCCCGCCTAGGGCGCCGCTACGGGCGCAGGACATGGACAGCGGCGCGTCCCCGCCAGGGGCCGCTCTAGGTTCCGCCGCAAGGGTCAGGTCCCGTCCCGGCCAAGCCAAGAACCGACGGGAGCCTCCAGGTCGTCTCCATTCACCAGCGAGCCTATCCATGTCCTCCGCACATCACGTCACTGCAGCTCCTCCACGTCGGCGCTTCTCACACCGCTTTGAAGCCTCGTAAGTGCGCTTGGCTCGTCTCGTATCCTATTTCAACCTCCGATCCTGCCAATGGTCCGTCGCGCCCAATGCGCATGTACTCGTACTCGTACGTAGCGGGCAACTTGTCCCCCACACAGAGGCGGCGTAGCAGCGCATCGCCTGATAACACCTGGTCTATTCAGCTTGTACGGACAGTGACATCGTTGAAACAACGAGCCGCAAGTCGATCCATCGATTCGGCCTTGGTTTTCCCCAAACCTTTATGAGTCTCCCCACATCATCTGGAGCCAACCCCTTGATGCCATCTGCCTGGTGCTTCAAGGCGCTGGAGATCTTTGATTGTCGTCAACCCTCGTCCAAACAGAAGCTCACCATCAGCGATCCCATCGCGTGTCCCGTCTGTTGTTCGGCAGTCGCGCGTACTCGTACACTGACCTAATTGAGCGACTCCTCCCTTGCCTGCAATACAACCCTCACCCTCTGCCCTGCTTCTTGGGCGCTATCCGATGCAGTCCTCATCCTCCCAGCTGTCATTGTATGCAGGTTCATCACCCACCTTCCCGCATCAAGGCGACGCACCGCAACACAAGGCAGCGACGTCACCTGAACGAAGCATCTACCTGTACGCTTTTCCCATTGTCGTCGAGGAGCGCCGACGGAACGGGGGCATCATGTGTCACACCCCCCTTTTCACAACGTCGAGGGCTGGGCTAGCCCCACCCATTCCCACGCTCTGGGCGCGGCAATCTGTTGTCACTGGCTCATGGCTTGCCGGGATGGTAATGGAGTCCGGGAATCTGACAGGTCAGCCATGCTCCTGGGATGCGTCGCCATTTGTGGGCCCTGCGCTCTTAGGCCCACGGCTGGCGTGGCCGTCAGCTGCATGCATCGAGGCCGACGGGGACAGCCCGAAACCAGGTGGGTGCACAGACGACTTCTTCCCCGGTCCACGTTGCCTGCGCTGCTGAAGCTGCTGCCGGCCGCCGTCCCTTACCCTGTTGTCGACTGCATTCTCTCCCAGGTCCCATGTTCCACTGCAGATGGGCTGGGCCCGTCGCCTTGCATCCGGACACACGGGATGGGACACGCTCCGCGCCGCCTCGGTATAGATCCCGGCTGACAGGGTATGAACTGAGGACGGATAACCCGTGCCTCGTTGGCTTGCGCATCGCATCCCCTTCCCTTTCCCGCCTCCGCCCGCTCCTGCGTCACACCTCGCCGACGAGGACAAGATGCAACCTGTTTCGGCAGGCTGGCACCGTGGGAGCTTCGCACAGGGCTGGAATTACCAACCTGGCCAAGGCTTATGACGGGCTTCCGTACTCGTTGCCGAGCTGAGCTTGGTGAACTCATCGTACCTCGCGCACAACTTCGCCGAAAGTGGAAGCTCTGTGCTCGTGAGGGGAGGAGCCCAACCGCGGGATCCTGCAACCACCGCCTCATGCCGCACATTCAAAGACGGCATCATACTGTACTGGTAGACAATTCCTGTCCTGCCCAGTATTGTAGGCGCCAGCACTTCTACCCTGCCGCCAGGCACACTCGCTCGTGCGCCCATGAGCAAACAAACACAAGACGAACCTACGCCGACAAGTTTCCGTGGCCCTGTCAATATGCAGTGCGGTTGAACCCGCTCCTCCCGCTGCTCCCGCGCGGGACACATCCTGGTTGGCTGCTGTGTGTAAGAGTAGCATTTTGCGAGTAGTGACCCGTCCAGTCAGACGGACGGGCCGACAGACACGCGCACCCGTGGTACTGTCTCGTCGCAGCGTTCCCAGCTCCACTTGCTTACCTCTGTCTGCTAGCTACCAGCCGAAATGACGGCCCAAGGGGACGATGTTGGCAGACGGAGGAGAGTAAGCCGCGGGCGCGGAGTCATCGAGTAGCCGAATGCAAAGCAACAATGGAGCAACGGCGCGCGTTACTCCCAGACCTCTGAGAACAGCGACGCAGCCGGTCCAAGTGACCAGGCTAGAGCGGCACGTCCAGGAAGGTCCGAGCACCATTCCAGAGGTTGGGGCTGTCGAGTGGCGACAGCTCTCAAAGTCTCATTGACATCGTGATGTTTACCGTGCGTCGCTACCTCGATTTCGTGGTCCGTACTTCCTACGAGTCCTGGGATTCCGTTGGGTAATATGCTTTGCCCGCATGATGACAGTGACGAGCCTACCGGCCCGATACTGCAGACACTAACAGAATGATCGTTTGTCCCAGTCCCAATTCGCCTGCCTGCTGCGCCGCTCAATGGATGCCAACATCTCGGGCCAATCGCCGTTTCCGACAGGGTGGGACCCGCGAGATGCTCGTACCTGTAGAGTCGAAAGGAGGGGATGCGACAATAACGATCTGTTCGGCTCGAGCCTGCTCACAAGGATCTTGCATGTCGGCGTCACGCTGGAGGGAAGCAAACGAAACGGGGGAGGGGGACACGGACGCTGGACCACCTTCCCAACGTCGACGGCTTGCATGGCTGGGACAGGCATCCCCAAATTTCAAAAGCCAACTCTTGAGTTGATGAACCCCATCCTCCCGTCCGCAGCAGGTTGGCTCAGTCACTCACCCATGCGGGCGTGCGTCTGGCCCCTCAAGATCGCGCCATCCTCGTGGCGATTGGGGCCGAATCCTTGCTGTCCTCTGGAGCTCGTCTGTGTCGGGCCGCGCAACTGACGCCATGCGGCCGGGCACGCGATGAGAAAACTGCGCTGCCAAGTCCGCTGGGCAATGCCCTCCACTTGGGGGCAATCGCAGTCCCCTGCCTTGGACTCCCACTGGTCACCAGCAGCATGGGATACTGGGATCGTACTCGTAGTGTCGCGAACCGTCTTGTGGGGCACACCTAGTGGCTCCCGACTGTCTGGGAGCGCACCGCAGCGAGAGAGACCCTAGCGCCGGCGACTAGCCCTCTATCCAATCATGCACCGAGGCTGTGCTGGGTCGGCGTGTGCTGTCAGCTCCTTTGGACAATCGCCATTGCAGGTGGCGTGGCTCGAGGCGACGGTGCGGTGACAACGGTGGCGGCCTTTCAACACGGCTCAGTGTTTGCTGGTGCAGAACAGGCAGTACATGCGCCCGAATCCTTGTTGTTGGTGGTGTTGGTGTTGGTGCTGGTGCTGGTGCTGGTGCTGGTGTTGGCTGTTGGCAGTTGGCCGAGGTGCCACTGAAGTGCCTCCATCGGCGCTGCTGTGCGGCTCACGCTTCCGTTGGAGCTCCGCCTCTACCAAACGAACAACCATGACAGGATGAGGTTCGGCGACGTCCGCAGCAAAGGTCTCTTTGTGACCGTACAGGGCATGTTTGGGCCAGAGCAAACCGGCTCTCGCACCTACCGAGAAGTATCCTGCACGGAAACGACGCTCCCGCCCTAGAGACTGTGATTCGCCCGATAGGATTGGATGCCTTTACTCCGCGGGCACCAAGGCTCGTCCCGTTCGCGCTGCGGCTCTTCCGTGTTCCAATCGCTTGTTCATGGTTGCACGAAGTACCTACAAGTACGTCCCTAAACGTGTCGCAGGGCGGGCCGCCGCCCTCCCACAAATGAATGCCTGCGCCCCCTCACACGATGGGATGGCGATGATGCATCGACTAGCATGCGGAGAAGTCGAGGTCAAACAGCCGACTCCATGCATCATGCGTGCGGCCGTCGTCGTAGCGCAGGTGATGCGTTCTGAAGCTGCAGCATCTGTGTGCGACTATGACTGTGGAACTCTTGGTGACACAACCTTGGTTTGTGTTGTCTGTCTCGTGCATTTCTGCGGGCCGTCGCCCGCCTTTGCGCGAGTAGGTAGGCTGCGGATTCCTGCTCCCACCCAACTGCCTGCGTACCGCGTGCTGCTACGCCTCTAGCGGGAGCTCATGGACACGCTCACCCCATACTCAAGACGCAGATCAGACAGTGTGTCAACGGCGCCACACGCTAATGTGTTCAATTGAAGTCGGCGACAGAGAACGCGCCCGGCGTTTTCGCTTCCTACTGTGGCCAGAGAGACTGCTGCGATGATCCACCCCAATCCAGTCCGGCTTTACCAGTACGTACGCTACCTATGGCACTCTGGTCGTCAAGCCATGGTGTTCGCCGATACTGCGCTCGATCCTCTGCATGGCGGTGGACCACGTCGCCGAGTGGAATGCAGGCGGGCATTGTCGCCCATGCGTGACCCAGCACCTTGCCCTGCCTCCTGTAATAGTGCTCCTTATATGGGCGGCGTTGTGAGTTATAGCATACGAGCCAACCTGCTAGGATGTTATTGATGACGACGGCTGGATGGTGCTGACTGGCTCCCAGGTGTACCTGGCCGTCCCGCCCTTGTGGGACCCGTAAGCAGGCTTCGGGTGAAACAGAGGAACGTTTAGGTTCGTCACGAGGAACGTTTAGGTTCGTCACGAGTCTGCAGCTGCTCGTAGGTTGATTGCTCAACTTGCCGTGGCCTCGCATGGCTAGAGCAGTGGCCCGAGCAAATTGGCCCCGGAACCCTGATCCCTCCCGCAGCTGCGTGGATCACTGGATGCGGGCGACAGCGAGTCTCACACTGGACCCCAGGTTGGGTCGTCGTCAGCTTTGCCGACCGCCCTGCTCGCAGTCGAGCTCGTTGGGCGGCCAGGTCAGGCCCTCCAAATTTTCCGCCGCTTGACCAGCTGCGTTGATTTCCATGCTGGCCAAAGTAGAAGCGAAGTTGCATTCCAAGGACAGTGGCGTCACTTTTTGGACAATAAAGGCGTCGACTGTGCCCGGCAGAGTAGTACTCGCTCAGACAGTTGCCGTCATTTAAGGGTGCCGCAGCCATTGACGCATGGGGCAGGGCAGCTTAGGTCACGACTAACGGGCGGCTCGGGGCTTCCCGCCCAAGTTGCGGGAAACTAGTGCGTGAGGCGACGATGATTTCACCGGGTGGACCAACGGACACGGAGGCCTGGGTCTCGCAATTCGCTCCATCCAGCACCTGCCGACTTGAGGGGTAATTTGCAAGGGCCGGCACGCTGCAATGCGATGCGACAATCATCCTGGCGGTACGAAGTACGAGGGCGGCCGATCTCGTCTCCCTTCCTCCCATGGGCGATGGCGGCCATTTGCAACAAGACTAGTGTGCACATGCTGAGCAGAACGAGCGCGTGTCCCAGCTATCGCCAAGCTTGCCGCGGTGATTGCATTCGAGGTTGGCTCTCCTAAAGTTGTGAGCTGCTGGAGTTGGTCACCGTCGGGAGAGGTCCTCGTGGTGGCCACCATGAGGCAAGGATGAACCTAGTGGTCGACAGTGCTGTGGATGCAGACAATAAACACCCAGCCGCGGTAGTCGCTTGCCTGACAACGGTCAGATACCCCGACAAGTGCACGCAGAATGCTTTGAGAAAATGCAGATGGCTGGTATCCCCGCATCGTTGAAGCCACGCCCGGTCTTTGTGCCCGGGCGCACCGTGCAGGCCCGCAAAGCACGACGACGTTGGCGACCTTGCGAGTTGATGATGGTCGGCACGACCTGGGCCCTCGGACGAAGCATCTGCGTCGCCCATCGCATGGTAAGACATGGCGGGATGTGGCCAGCGGCATCGTTCAAGCTTCGTCGAGACGAATCAGGACTCCCTTGCATGTACGAAGAGGGATACCAGGGAGATGAAGGCTTTGAAATTTGACGATGCAGCTGCAATGTCAGGAAGTTGTATAAGGTAGGGGTGGGGTGGTGATCTGGATCCGTCATTTCCGCGCTTGACAAGGCAGACTCTATCGTGACACTGCCTCCCGACACCATGCAACCACCGCAACCGCTGGAAGGAGTCAATAATTAATCCGTTGCCCACACTCCGGTTCTCTAAGGTAGGATTTCGTAGATCTGCATGCAACACCTCTCCATCGACACTGAGATGCCGTCTCGGCCAAGCTGCAAGCGAGGGGCCTCTACACACACATGAACACGCGTTACACAGCCACGAATGCGATTCGAGCGTCCGCTCCTTTGGACATGGCCGTGACTGAGGCGATTGAAAGCACCGCCTGGCCTTTGGAATGCAACCTCGCCCCTTTCCGGCGACAAAATCATTACACCAGTCCATGTCTCACCCCGTGACGGGAACTTGCCAGGATGGACCTTTTTTGCTGTTCGTAAAGCACTGCCACCGAACGCAAGGAGGAATCACGACGCGCGCGGGGGGGAGCAATGCGGCACAACTTGATGGGGTTACCATCTGGCTGGAACGAATGGACCCTTGCTGGTGACAGGGAGCGGGCACATTGGCATCCTCGCACCCACTGGCCCAAAACTCTGTCAACAATCCCAGCGGTCTAGATGCCTGGGCGTTGTCCACTACCGGCAGTCCAATCTGAGGCTGTGCCCGAAAGAACGACAGCTAAGTGACCACCGCGTTTCGGATTCTGCCGAGGGTTTTGAAAAGTGGCCAGAAACGGAGGTCGGACAGATTGCCGAACTGCCGACCACCAGAAGACAACGAAAGACCTTGGACCTGCTTCGAAATCGCCCCGACCGCGCTGCTTAGGCATCGTTGCAGCCCACGAACCGCTTGACAAGTCGGTACTTCACCATCGTCAGCACGCCGATCATCGCCAGGTTGGCAATGGAAACTCCAAGCCCATCCATCACGCGTGGCCACATTGACGCTCCCACAGCGTCAGACATGGCGGTCAGCGCTTGCTGACCCAAGCCTCCGCACTGCATAATATGGTGGCGCGCGTTGACCGACCGCTCTCAGTCGTCCCAGCTGGAGGTGACATGGGTCTCGACATTCGTGTGCCTAGACGACAGCCATCCCGCCAATCGCACACAGCTGCGGCTCATCACGTGATGGATGTTCCATGCGGTCGCGGCTGCAACACGGGTAGGCTGCAGGTCTCCCGCACCCAGCCCCATTTTTGACCGCTATTGTCGCTGGATGGCTAGGGAATCTGACCACTCACGGCTCAGCAAGACGAGACCCAATGGGCCTGTGGAGAATGAGCCTTCTGGCGGTGCCTTGAAGGTCCTGCGGGGCAGGTAAAGCGGCCGGCAGAGCTCTTGCGAGCCGATGGCCATGTCGCTATCCACGAATCCGTCCGGCCCAGCCCCCTCCTCACACCTGAATATGAGGGCACTCGCAGACCACCACCTTCGAGTGCTCGGGCAGGGGAAATGTGAGAGGTAGGGGGGCTTGTGGACCACTAATCAAGAAAGGAGAGACAAAGGACCTGCGACGTCGTAATCTCGCACTGCGACAAGACAAGGTGCCTCGGCTGTCACAACAATTGCTCGCTGAGTTTGACTCATGATGTGAGAAGCGCAACGATCACCAGCAATGACCCCGGAGCCGGGTTCGGGCTGGCAATAATTCGAGCGGGACCCAGCCTCGACGGACAAGTGATAATGTTGGCCCTTGGTAGCTGATACATATCTTTTCTGGAAAAAATGAGGCCTCGTCGACACGCCGGCTGCTGCTGGAAGCCTAGATTGAGAGAGCTGACGCATCCTTGACAAGACTACGGCGCGAAAAGTCCAGCACTGGGTAGCGGTGTTCAGATGCAGCAGCGAGCCTGGCCATCCACATTGGCAATTGACATTAGCAAGCCAGCCGCAATTGACCCAAGGGCAAGTGTAGCTCGAGGCAATGAGAATGGCACGGCAACAAGAGAAAACTTAGCAGGGGTGTCAGCGGCCGCCACAGAGTGTCGCACGCCACGAGACCTCAAATGCATGCACGGGCAGCAGTATGGCGTCTCAGTGCCACGGGCTTCTTTTCGCCGCCTCGATCAAGGCTTGCCACGGCCAGGTGGCTTCGAGAGGCGATGAGGAAATGGGCCGCAGCCATCATCAGCTGATGTTGCCTTGCTGTCCGGTCGGGCTGACTATTGCTCAGCGATCATCTCTTCGGGACCATGGGCGACATGATGGATACGCCAATGCTCCAACCCTGCCAACTGCGTCAGGGCAATCTTCGCCATTGATCAGGGCCTGGCTGAGGAGATGGGTGGCGTCGAGTCATGGCTGAAGCTTCATATGCATTCCCGTCACTTGCCGACAGACCCCAGGCAACCCGCTCGTCATTGCTCACTCCGTGCAGAAGCATCTGTGGGCGGCGTCGGCATGGTTTCCCGAGACCACAGAACAATGCAGAACCGGCGGTGTGCAGCAGAGACACGACACGTTTGCACGTTTCCGGCCATATGCATCAATCCCTTGCCGGCTGCTGGGGACAGGTATTGGCTCAGCTGGCTGCGTTGCGAGAGCCTGCCGCGCCGTCTCGCCGCCAGACGGGTGCCGCTCGCCCTGTCAGGTTTCATTGCCTCGGATTCGACTGAGGGCACCGCCCTTGTCTCCTTGCGCCGCCACCGCTGCCCGCGACACGGACGGGGTGCACACCCAGACACAGACAGGCTGTGGAAAGCCGTGCACAACGCATGGGCTTTCCTTGGTTCACCCTCAACGGTTCTCCTGTACCTGTACGATGGTCCTGGCGAGCTCATGAATCCCACCATTGATGTCTGCAATTGGTTCGACAGTGGTGAGGCGCACGCCAAACACATCACGGTGTCTGCCTGATCGACCTTGGATCCAGCAGCAGACCCTTCGACTGCCTACGAGTATGGCGTGTTGCCTGCCACCAAGACCGCTACTCATGCTTCGCACGGAAAACATCCGAAGTGCCTGCAGACTGTACTGTTACCAGCAAGTGACTTTTGAGCTTGCATGACCCCCTAGCTCGCCGGACGGCGCTGTAGCCACTAGGGGGAACCGCCCGCGGAACGGTGCGCACCTGCAGCTGCATGATGACCCGTGATCGGGCGGCTGATGCCTTCTTGTCGCCCGTCACACCCCTTGGCTAGCTGTTGCCAGCCGGGTGGGCGCTGATCCCTGCTGAGCCCTCGTCGTACGCGTATGAAAACGGGCCACGTTTCGCTGCTGCTACTGCCGCTGCCGCTGCCTGCGGGCCTTCTGTAGGCTGCAGCTTCCCCTCTTTCATCGTACTTTGGTCGTGGTCGTGTTGTGACTGGTCCCTTGGCCCTGAAGAGACGGAGAAGATCCTTAATGGTCCAGAAATGCGTGGCTCACCAACGCTTCACCGCCAGGGCGCAGCATTCCCATCAACTCATGTGAGCGGGCGGCGACTCCCTATCAGGTGCAATTGGCAGTGTTATGCGGTCTCTGTTGTACCAGTCGCGCAGAGCTCTGAACTAACATTCTAGCGTTCGCGAAGCTGCGGCTTCTTGTCGCCAATCTTCAACGTCGAGGCTCCTTCGACCACTCGCTACTTGATTGTGCTATGTGGCCGCTGAAGTCCTTACGAAGCGATAGTTGCCCGTATCTCTTCGACTGTTTGTTCGAAGACTCAGGCATAGATTGAGCGTACGATGCCCCGTACCACCAATGTAGGCTGGTCTCCTGTGTCTTGAGAGGCCCGTTTCCCCTCGTTCATTGCGGACTTCTTCGACCCAAAAGTAGAATTAGGTATGGAACTCATGCCCGAATGCGGACCAATGCATGCAACAGCTGACAGCACAATCGGCTTCGGCAATTGAGGCACAGAGCAAGCTATGGTCAACCGACTTGTTATGTGAAGCGGTTCAAAGATTCTCGATCACGGATAAGATCAGCACCAAAACGCCGTGATTGCAGTATTCTCAACCTAGGGAGCTCGTGGCATGAGCATGAACGAGGACCCCTGGGATGCCATTCCTTCCATGAAGCAAGGACATGGCAGAAGTCCAGAGTCCGTACTATTCACCGCCAGCCTCTGCACATCAATGCAGTCTGAAGTGTTCGAGGTACGTGGGCTCGTACGTTCGGAGGTCGGGAGCCCCTGGCCTCAGTGGGCGCGCATCTACCGCAAGTCAATACCGACAAAGACCCCTCGTGAGTACTGCATCTTGCCCAAGAAGTGTGTCGGCCTTGCTATAAATCGATGGTCAAAGTGGTGGAAGGTGAAACCAGTCGAAGAACTGATGCTTTCGTCCGCCATAGCCTGGCCTCAAGACGATGTAGTGATGTTGACTTCCGCATCGACCGGCTCCTGGTCAAAACCCGAGTTTCGCCCTCCTGTTCAGAGGTGGTCATGAGCTCGATTCCTGATGCGTACCGACAGGATTGTCATTGTAAATGGTGACTGGCATTGCTTGCATAGAGCTTTTGACCTGGTAGCAATGCTCATAACGGGGTGATGATTCTTCGATATGAGGCGTCCGCCGAGGTGAATGTCGAGTTTAGGGTCAGCCGAAAGCGCAAACAATCTACGCAAGCTATGCGTTGGTTGAAGGCCGAGCCCTGGCAGCCTCGATTCCTCGATTTCTGTGATACGCACAGAGCATTCTGCTGCCGCAGTAGGCGCTCTCGCTGGCCTGCCGCTTGCGTCTACATCGTTCTTCCAAGTTCCCTCGGGTGACGCGCTCCGTGCGTGCTGGGGTGGATTCGAGGGTGAACCTCTCCAGCTGTATGATGCGGGGAAAGAGCAGGCGAGGATTTTTAATGCTGTCTTTTACCATAGACGCAGCTAATATTTAGACCGTCAAACAGCGCCGCGCGTAGAGTCGAGCACAAGACGCCGGGGCGACCTTGAATGTGCGCCGAAGCCAGTGAACCGGGCCTCGACCACGGATGCCTCGAGATACGAGACATGGGGTGCAGTCTGCTGAAGCTACGACTGACGTTTCTCTGAAAGGCGCTATTCGACGGGCGTTGCGGAATACTACCCGTCGGTGGAGAGTGGAAGACTCGGGAGGCGTGAAGCAATGCGCGGCGAGCACTTTTGCGAGATGGCAAAGAGCTCCGTGTGCAGCAATCGAGTTGATGATTGCGGCTGGCCAAGGTCTTGATCGGCTCGACGGACTCGGAAGGGTTCTGAGAGCAGAACAGCAGGCGCTCGAGAGTTGGACGATTTGTATCCTGATCATTGAACAGGGCACGCTGCTACTTTTTGACGTGACTATGATGCTGCCTGGAGCAGAAGCCTTCCGACAATCTTACTTGATGTGACGCGCGTGGGTAAGACCAATACTAGGACGTGGCCGGCTTGTCACGCAGAACGCAAGCCTGGGATGAAGACAGCGCCGAGTACTTTCGACAGTTTCTGCAGCTCCTTCGCGACGCCGAGAGTAGGAGGCGAGACTGGCGAAGCCATTTGGGTGGGACGGGAGTATTGGCCAGGCGAGATTCAAAGCCGCAGTCCCTCGATGTCGCGCCTGCGTCCACTGCTTCCAAGGACTGCATCCCGAGTCGATTGATTTTCCATCAATCATGCTGACCTCTTCGTCTACTCGTGCCTACTGATCTTGTCGGGAGCGATGCCGATTACGTGCAACACGACGTGCCTTGTTCTGGAATCGTTGCCATTCCGAGGCTGCGAAGCTACCTACTAATCTCGTCCCCCTCCGGCGGCCGACGCGCCGTACCGTACGGGCCATCTCAGAGTCCCCACCCCCGCTGTAGGACCCGCACTCGCGTCAACGGCGGGGCGCTTGGAGCCCGCTTCCCGGGGCCGCGCGCCAGGGTGGGCTCAGCTGGAGCTCAGAACCAGCCGAGAAGTGTCCGGAGCATTTCATAAAAGGGCTTCGCGGGTGTCGCGATGAGAGACGACTGCTCCAACACAATCATCATTCAGCTTTCTCATTTCTTTCTGGACTCTTGAAAAGCTTGGGCCTTGCAGCACTGGATCATCGAACCGAGAAAACCAGGTTCGACGCATCACCAGTCCACGACATCGATCCATCATGTCTGACACCGCGGCTGTGAATCAGGCCTACTTCAAGTAAGTTGTCGATGAACCTATTGTTTCCGCCTCGGTCTACGTGGGTGCAAGGATGGTGTCATGGCACAGTCTCTTGATGAGCGCTGCCATCAGTCATGATCCAGCGATGATGCATGCGATTTCATCTTGATGCCTGCCACGGAACGTTGACGCGGCGCAACACACATCCCATCCTACGACACGGCGTCTGGCTGACACACTGTGACTCGCAACAGCAAGCTCGCTGCCGAGTATGACACGAAATTTCAAAAGACGATTGACAAGCTCGAGAAGGAGGTGAAGGCCAGCGCCGACTTTATCGGCGTCAAGAAGGACGGGCGGCTGCTGGACTATGCCTGTGGGACGGGGCTCTTGTCGAGGGTAGGTCCAACAAAGGGAAATGGTAGTGCGTCTACGGTTCACTGACTGCCATCTAGTCGTTGGGTGAGGATCTGAGCCAATGCGTTGGCATCGACGTTTCGGAGAGCATGGTGGAAGCATACAACGCCAAAGCCAGGAGCCAGGTAACTCGCCCTTGATCTCACTACTCACATCAAGACGCGTACACTAAAAGCCTGGATCCTATGCCATTGATTGTCCGTATGCAGAAAGAGTCTCACTGACGTTGTTGAGCAGGGTTTCTCGCCCAGCCAGCGCGTCGCCCACGTCGGCAATCTCATCGATCCGGCCGAGCCCTCTCCAGCGGCCTTGTCCAGCGTGCCCCTTGCCGACTTTGACGCCGCGGGCGTCGGCCTGGGCTTCCACCACTTTGACGACTGCCACCTCGCCGCCAAGCGCCTGGCGGAGCGGCTGCGGCCCGGCGGCGTGCTCTTCATCATCGACTTTGTGGCGCACGCGGCGGACCCGGCGCACGGCGACGCAAAGGGCGTGCGCCACCACGGCTTCAGCGAGGCGGAGATGCGCGACGTCTTCGAGGGTGCCGGTATGGGGACGCGGTTCGCGTTCCGTCCCATGGACGAGGATGTCGTGTTTGAGAGGGGCGAAGGGAACAACATGGTGCGCAGAGTCTTCTTCGCGAGGGGTGAGAAGGCGTGACGGCAAGACTCTGCCTTGTGTTCGAGTCGATTGTGACGTGTTTGATATTACTTCTGCCGTTCCAGGCTCACGTCTACATTTTCCGGATATATCCATCTAGATGATGACTCCTCGGAACCCATCCCTTCTGAAGCATGCGCTCATCTCGACAAAGTTATAATGTACTACTACAGCCCCTATTCGGACACTTCAACCACAAACGCGCCTCCGAGCAAGATGGCTGGCTCCTCGATATTGTGATGCTCGTAGCTAGTGACACAAGATATCAGTTCAAGTTCTCGCCGCTGCAGATGATTCGACAATGCGTTACCTCAGGGTGCCTACGGCGCCAGCTTCTAGCAAAAAGGCCGGCCCGTCCTGGAGCGTCTTGCCAGCCCACCGCATGGCAAAGGCGCGGAGGATGTGACCATGGGCAACAACTAGAACATCTCCCGGGCCGGCGTCTGGCTTGCCAATGGCAGGCTTGTGCACCTTTTCGCGAATCGCGGCAATCAGCCGGTCCAGCCTCTCGGTGACCTGATCAGGGCTCCTGTTGTCACATTGCCGTCAGTACAGCGCATCCTCCTCTGTGGGCAAATATGCAACGCATTATTCCCGGGGGGGGTCACATCGACTCACTCTCCTCCCGGGCAGCCATCGCGCCAGATGTCCCAGGTCCCCTCGATCCCTTGCTCCGCACGCAGCTTTCGGATATCGGGGCTCGTGACGCCCTCGTAGTCGCCGTAGTCCCACTCGCGGATGTCCTCCGTCACCTCGACCAGCGCGGTGCAGTCGAGCCCATCGCGCGCCGTGCTGCCGTGCCGCGTCCAGGGGAATTCCCCTGCGACGCCCAGGTTGAGCAGCTCGAACGTCCGCTGGGCGCGCTTCCGCGGGGAGACGTAGCTGCGCAGTTGGGTCAGTTTCAGCTCTGCCTTTTTGCCTTTACTAAGAGATGGCAAGGGGGGGGGGAAATGGGGCAAGGGAGCATCGTGGGTTTGTAAGAGCGCGGTCCGGTGCGACACGACGACGATGATGCGTGAGCAAGCAGTGTGTTGTGCGCGCATGCTTGTGAGATGCAGCGTTGTGCAGGTACCTGTGGCAGAAGGGGGCGTATGCGTAGCGACACAGTGCCCCCCCCCCCCAAAGGTGAGGTGCTTGACTGCATCGTGTGTTTCCTCGCCGGCCACGGCATCGGCCGGGGGGCTGGCGACGGTGGTACTGCAACCACATCCCGCGCGGCCGCATGAGAGACGGCCCGTCGGCCGTGTCACGCGCCCGCCATGCCATGCAGCGTTATCACGTCTTGTTGTGACTCCATGCACGGGCATGTCCGCATCGTGAGCAGAGAAACAAAAAGACCTGGCCCCTGCCGGCCCTGCAGATGCAGGCGCACGACGCAAGCACACACGATGCCATATGCCACCACCAGTCTGGTCGCCGACGGGCAGCGATATCGACGACGATATCGGCAGGGAGGGGGGGCAAAGGAGGGGGCTGGAGTTGGGCAAACAAGCACGCACGCAGGCAACTCACATGTGAGCCAGCTGCCGCGGCACGATGAGTCGATCGTCGCCGACGAGAGCCTTGCCCGTGGCGCGGACGCGCTTCTCGCCATTGGCGGTGAGGGGGATGTCGGTCCGGCCCGTGTGCTTGCCGCTAAGGGACCACTCCGTCTCGCCGTGGCGGACGATGAAGACGCGCGGAGACGACATTACTGGTGAGGTGAGGTGAGGTGAGGTGAGGTGTGGTTTGGCGGCCGGGAGCGGATCGGATGGCTCGGGGAACGGCGGGCAGTCTGCGCAGCGAGAGCGGCAGGCAGGCCGAAGGAGTGTTTGAAGTCGCGATGATGAGATGCTTTGCTTGGTATAATATGATATTCCTGGGGAATCCGGCCTTGAAATGAAAGCGTGCTGCACGAACGGGCGCACCGAGTGGTCTGACGAGAGAGGTGATGTTTATAGCGGGCCTCCAAGGTGGCACGAAGGTGGAGGGGTGGATTGCGCCGTTCCGACTCGGCATGTGGATCGCTTGCGTGGCAATAACTTGATACGTCGAGGCTACAGGGCGGAATGGGCAGCTCATAGCGAGATTACAAAGATGATTCATCGATTTGGCACTTGACAGAATGAAGATGATGAATTGATACTCGAGGGTGCGTTTATAGCCCGCGCCAAGCCAAGCTTGTGCCGTAGATCTGTTCAGCGCCTTTTGCCGACTGCCGGTGCAGACCACCATATCCGTCGTGATACGAACACCTGGCCACACTCGCGACAGGATATTGCGCCTAGCACAGGGATATCCAGAAGAAATCCAGATTCGACATGTATACCCAATGAGCTTGCCACCCATCGACGAAGGCCGGAGGTGTAAGCGGCCGTATAGGGTAGGCAACATGAAGGCATCGGCTCCGCGGCACGTCGTGCGGCCGCCGGTTTCAGAGCCGTTTCCGACCGGGCGCCTGTACAGGTAGAAACGGCCGCCTGACGTGACGCGGCCACGGAGTCGCTACTAGACACTGTGATGGGCGAGGGGGACCCCCTGTGCGTCGTGATTATCTCCGGAGCTCCCATGTTGCCTGGCACGTCGAGCAGGCCGGCGTCTTGGAGACGCACACGGCCGAGTCCGGACTCGCGCTGTATGCTCTGCAGTCCAAGGCCACGGACCGTTGTTCACAACGCGACTCGTTTCACAGCTCGCGCCGATGCTGCACCATCCCGAGCCAAGTGACCACGGCCCTCCCTCTGCCTCGCCCGTCGCAGCTCCACCGGCCGTGCGTAATCAGGACATTGCTCCTGCTGGCAGTCAAATAGTCGGACGACCGTAGCAGCTGCTCGCGTCCTTTGTTTTTGAGTCGAATCCATGACGCGAAACTTTGATCCTTCAACAATCACTTTATCTTAGCGACGACATTGCAAGCAACGCTGGCCGGTGTTTGGGCTCCGTGGTCATGGCAGCGGCGCTCAGTATCCCACATGCGGCTGCGCGATTACTAATGAGTGCGCGCCCCTGTTGCGACACCACCTTTGACCAAGACGACGACAACGACACCTTCAACTTCTGCTGCCGCGACGACGACATTGAGCTGACGAGCTTTGACGCCTACCGCCACGCCCGAGACGCACATGAAACCTCGTCATCCGGATCGCAAGCACCGCTCTCGCCTCCCCGCCGCCGCGGCCACCGGCGCGCTACCGCCGCTTCCATATCCTCCATCTCCACGACATCCTCGACCGCATCCGCCTCGCGCCCGAGCTCACCCATCTGCGCCGTGAGCCTGCGGGCCCGCAACGCGATTCTCTCACCGCCGCCTAGTACCGCTTCCCCAGGACGGGGCGCGACCCCGGCCGAGCGCCGCCAGCTCGCCGACCAAGTCTGGCACCAAGTCTGGTGAGCTCGTCCAACTGCACGAACCACACGAGAACAAGCGGATAGCATGGCGCACCCCTGGACGCGGCAGGAAAGGTTTAGGCGTGCCATCTGGGCCGCCGCCTTTGCCGCCGTCGTCTTCGTCGGCTCCCTCACTGGCGCGCAGCTCAAGACGGACAAGCAAAAGGAAAAGGTTTGACACGCTCCCC
This sequence comes from Tolypocladium ovalisporum, assembly GCA_024340015.1. Lineage (NCBI taxonomy): Eukaryota > Fungi > Ascomycota > Sordariomycetes > Hypocreales > Ophiocordycipitaceae > Tolypocladium > Tolypocladium ovalisporum. The sequence continues at coordinate 336,941 of JALHBZ010000152.1, read as the reverse complement.
GCCGTCCTGCTCCCTACACGACCTGTCACTGACAAGGAACACAGGCGATCAAGGAGTTCCGGCAAACCACACCTTCCGAGCAAATCGCCGTCCTCGAAACGCAAAAGAGCCATTTGATGCAGCAAAAAGCCGGCATGGAGAGGAAGCTGGACCTGTTCCGCGAACGCGTGCGGGAACGGGAGGCTGGGAAGAGTGGCAAGAGCAGATGACACTGCCTGCAGCCTTTTCTCGCCGAGCTTCAGAAGACGGGGATGCTGGCATCCACCCCCTGAAAGTGTACAGTGTCTACAGCCCTGCATGGTCCTGGCGTTTTGGACGACAATAGATATACCCAATAGACGTACAACAGTGTATCCATAACATCATTTCTCATTCTATGCGATTCCTACTCGTGATGCTGTCACATCCCCGCCCCATCTTGCCTTTTGCCCTTTCTATGCCCGCCAACGAAGCCCCAACAGCCCGTGCCGTCGTCAACCGAGCCTACTCCATGGTCCCTTCGGCGCTGGGCAGGGGAATGGCCTTGTAGAGTAGGATCAGGGCCGAGTGCGACTCGCCGCCGCCGGCCAGCGCCTCAACCTTGTCGACGGCAACCTCCGATACCTTGTCGTCGTTGAACCACCACCAGTTTCCATCCTCCTCGCCCTTCTTGCCCGTCTTGGGGTCGATGAGGGCAGACTTCTTGACGTAGGCCGTGTAGTGGCCGCTGTCAGCGCTGGCGCCCTGATGCGTAACCACGCCGCGCAGCTCGTACAGGCCTGACTGGTTGGCGCCGTCGTCGTTGCGCAGAGCCGGGTCAATGACCGCGTTCAGCTCCTTCTTGGCAGCGAGCAGGGCGGCATCCTTTTCGGCGTCAATCTCGGCGTCCGTCTTGTATGTCTCGCCCATGACGGTGTCGTCATCGGCAGCTGGTTCGGGCTTCTTGTGATCGCGCGCCGCCTTTTCCTGCGCCTTCTTCTCCTTCTCCTTCCTTTCCTTCTCTGACGGGAGCCCGGAGCCGCCGGCGATGTCGGCCGCCGCTTCCTCGGGGTTCTTCTTCCGGCGCTTGCGGGCTCGCTCGATATCCTCTTCATCCTTGCGGATCTCACGGACCTTGTCACGCACGGGTATCAAGGCCTTCTTCAGCTCGTCCGAACAAAACTCTACAATATCCAGTTCCTGGGGAAAGGTAACCTTGCGCATGATCTTGGCCTTTTTCTGCGTCTCTCGCTTCCAGAAGAACCGCACAAAGTGCACGGTTAGGTACTTGGGCGCGCGAGAGATTTTTGATTTTTTCGTGTACGTGGAATCGCGGCCGAGAACTTCTGACCTCTTCTCCAGCTTTTCACTGAGCGCAGCCAGGATGCCATCTCTCAGATGGTTCGTGGTGCCATCGATATGGCAGTTGAGCTTGTAGAACTGGTCCTTGGAGACAATTGCCTGTTCGCCAGCGCCGCGAGCCTCCTCCTCGTCGCATTCCATGGACGAGGAAAACTCGCCCGACATGTACCGGTCGATGAAGGAGGCTTCGGGTGCGTCGGCCGAGTCCTTGATCTTGACCTTTTGGCTCAGCTGCTGTACAATCTGAGACCAGGCCTCCTCGGCGTCTTGCTGGGCGTAGCCGTTGGTGGACTTGGCCTTTTCCGCAAATTGAGGGAACACCACACGCAGGGCGCTCAGGAAGTTCATGGGCGGGAATGCATCTTGCGTCTGGCCCATCTTTTGGTACAGGCTTGACAGCTGGGCGGCCAAGTCCATCTGCGACAAGCCAGCCATCAGGCCGGAAGAGCTGGGCGAGTATGTGGACAGTGCCGTCTGGAGCTCGGGGATGGATCGCAGCGTCTGGAGTGTCGAGTTCAGGTAGCAGGTATTGCCCAGATTGACAAGGCCAGCCGGGGTGGCGCCGACTTGCTGGGCCTGCTCCGCCTCGGTCATGTCCTCGACAAACTTGATCTGGTCCTTGGGACGCACGAGACCTGAGCCGGCCGAGCTCGGGGTGCCCATCATCATGATTGTCTGGCCGGCCTTGAGGCCTAGCTGGGCCATGTCGGCGTCATTCTTGAGCTGGCCGCCCTTGATGAGGATCTTTTGGCGCTCAGGTTCGACGCTGGTGAGGCTAAAGAGCTGCAGCTTGAAGTCTTCTCCAGTAGAGCTCGGCTCGACTTCGACGTCGTACTTTTTGCCCTGGTGCTTGACGACGACTGGAGGCAAGGTGTCAACGGGCTGGCCGGCTGAGGGGCGTTTCAAGATCACGAGGGGCAACACGAACCTGCTATCGACGCCATGGTGAACGGTTGGGGGGGTGGGGGTCTGAGGGGGCCTGCGCAGGCTGTAGTACAAGAAGGCACTTGTACACGAGGCAGAAGCGGGCAGCAGTCGAGTTCAGCTGATCTCCGAAGGGGAAATGCGGTGTTGACAGAGGGTCGGAGAATCGAAGGCGCGAGAAAGGAGCTGCGTCGTCACTGGGCTGGTACCTGCCGTGTGGCTTGTCGGCTGCAGCTGTGGCGCGAGCAGATGTGGCTCAGCATGGCTGTGAATCTTGAATTTGCTCCAAGCTCTCGGAGCGCAAACGGTTTGAGGGTGTACAAGAGCAGAAACATGGTGATTTTGACACAAACGACGTTTTTTTTTAATTCAAAAAGGCATCGGGGAGTTTATGCCGTGTCCAGCATAGGCAATGTTGCCTTGTTCCTCTTCCCCAACCGAGTACGCAGGAGCTTTGGCCAGCGCCCCTAGACACCACCTCCCTGGCTTCAGCTCCACGGTCCTAGGAACACAAGGGCATATTTGAGCAAAAGAAAAAGGTGCCAAGCCCGGACATTCATCTGTGTTTTCATTTACTGCCCAGTGTGTTTGCCAAAGGCAAATCGAAGGCGACTTCACAGGGAACTGTCACGTGAGCTCACCTACCGCTGGGCATCCCCCCTATGCTTCGTAAGGAGCCCCCACATCGCAACGTCAGACGTCGAGCTCCATCCGCGGTCGACCCCGCTGAGCCACCTCCAGTCTCCAGCAACCCGCCGCGTGGACGACGACATTGTCAACAACAGCGAAACTCTCCGCGGCGGACCCGGGCCTCCCTGACCAGCAATCATGGTGCGCTACACTCAGTGCCCAGCAGGGCTGCAGCGCATCCCAGCAGTGAAGCTAATGTCTTGTCATCTCGCAGTCGCAATCGCTCCGGCCGTACTTGCAATGCGTGCGCAGCAGCCTTACGGCGGCGCTGACGCTGTCCAACTTTGCCTCCCAGACGGCCGAGCGGCACAACGTCCCCGAGATTGAGGCCCAGACCTCCCCCGAAGTCCTCCTCATGCCCTTGACCGTGGCGCGAAACGAAAACGAGCGAGTCCTGATCGAGCCGAGCATCAACTCGATCCGCATCAGCCTCAAGATCAAGCAGGCAGACGAGATTGAGCACATTCTCGTACACAAGTTTACGCGATTCCTGACGCAAAGGGCCGAGTCCTTCTTCATCCTGCGGCGGAAGCCTATTCCGGTCAGCAATCTACCACCAGACGGCGCAGCCTGGACTTGTACCAGACCGCGAGACTGACGAACCGCAGGGTTACGACATCTCCTTCCTGATAACGAATTTCCATACCGATGAGATGCTCAAGCATAAGCTGGTCGACTTTATCATCCAGTTTATGGAGGACGTGGACAAGGAAATATCCGAAATGAAGCTCTTCGTAGGCCCCTCCCTCAGCAACCGCATGAAACCGCTGGTGCTGACGAACATGAAGCTTAACGCGAGGGCACGATTTGTGGCGGAGTCTTTCTTGACACCGGTATGTTGACGAAGCTTGACTTTTTCATTGCGCGCAGTACGCTGACTCTCCTTGTAGTTTGATTAAGCCGGGCAGACGCGCATGCGTATTGGGGCCAAGGCGTTGGAAGGCTTGCTATGGATACAGGCTCGCGTCCCTGATTACTGACCAAATCTGTCGGCCAAATGCCTGACAGCCAGCAAATGGAGGAAACCACGGGCTCCGCGAATAAGTACAATGCTACCTTTGATGTAACAGAAATGAACCTCGCTCGACATCTCGTCGAATTCGGATGGCTGGGCATCATGAATGATTGTGACTGAGCCGTATAGTTGGGGGTGTTGAAGGCTCGTGGGCATGCTGGTCAATGCTTGTATGCCAGTCTGAACGACGCGGCTTGCCCAAACCTATTAATTCTCTTGAGTCTTGGCAGATTTAGTGCCGACAGACCAAAGAGAGTCGTTTTCGAGTCGTTGAAAGTTCCAAAGACTGCACGGCAATACAGCACAATCGGATCAAATTCAAAGGTCAGTATGCTCGATTTGAAAACTCAAGTTCACCGCTGATTGCTGCAATTGAAGCATCTGCCAGCCACTTCCTCTATGGCAGGGGGGTTGCTGACAAGGAGAATGTTGCGACGTCCCGCAGTTCTGGAGCAACCGTCTATGCTTTCACGCTGCTTCCGCCGATGAGGATGTGGCACGTCTCATGTCGATGAGCGAATTGGCATACTAACGGGCAATCTCACCTTTGGCAAGTTGTTGTACTTGATTCAAAACTATCGATTTTATAGATTGCCACGGTAACCTCGAGGTTCTGTGTCTCCTACGCGGGAGCGTGCCTCTATGCGGACGCTGTTCAGGGATTCAACTCAACCGGCCACCACAAGACCACGTTTAGTCATTATTTTGATACCTGAGGACCTAAGGTTGCAAGCATAACTCTGAGGCACCAATTTCGCCTCCCACGTTTCTCTCTACTTTGCCCCTTACGCGTGCAGGTGGGTAGGTAAACTGCAAGGCTGGGTGCCCCCTCTCCCACCTTTTCTGCTCTACTTCCCTCTTCTCGTTCTTCCTCCGCACACTTCGGCGCACACTTCGGCGCACACTTTGGCGCTCACTTTCATCTCTTGCGTTGTGAGATCTCCTCTGCTACCTCGACAACTGGAAACTACTTGTCCGCGTTGCGAACTTTGCTCCCACACACGCCCCCTGAGCGCCCGGCGAAACAAGAAACTTTGGAAACGCACAAAAGTACAAAACCAAAGCAGCGCGCTCTTGCGCCAAAGGTTTGAGTCTTCATATCTTGAATATTTGCTTTCTGAATGATTGGTTTCATCCCAACTCTATTGCGAGTTTTTTGTTATTCACGGCGTCATTGCCGAGCGCGGTGTTGTTGACCCTTGATCCATTTCGAGAAGACTTGTCTAACACTGGCTCTTTCAGCACCGGCACCATGGCTTACCGTCGCGGTAGGGCCAACAAGGGCCCTGCACCCAAAGAAGGTGGTGCACGCGTCGAGCCTGACAGTAATGAATCTCGACCTGCAAATTCAATCAACGCACGCTCTGGCCGAGGCGACCTTCGCGAACGAGGCGGCCATGCAGGCTTACAGGGTCATTTCGATAATGGCTACAACGTTCGACATGCTGGAAACGTCTGCGACAATGAAGTCAGCAATGGAAGCATGTTGAACCCACGTTCAAACATTTGGGTGCCGCGCTCCACCGATCCAATTCTACAGCCCGAGAATGTACGAGCGCCTCCCTTCCCTAGTCCATTGCAAACACTGACACGAGTTCCGGCTAGCAGTCCACCTGTGAGATCGCGACTGGCGATGTGGTGACTTTCACCGCCAGCAGCCAAACTATTGAGAGCAATAGCAGTGGGAGCATTATGCAGAAAGACCTCCGCAGCAACGTCGCTCAGAGTAGCTACAACGATCAGCGCTCAGGTCAGTTTGACGTGACCCAAGTCAAACAGGGTAGCATCACTCAGAACTTTTCCTACGAGACTGCTCCTCAGGGGAATATCACCAATGCCGTGCAGCATGGCGGCAACGGCAGTATCATTGGCGGCAACTTCGACAACAGCAGCAGCATCAGTTGTGACAACAATGGCAATGTCATCCAGCACGACTCCGTTGATGTCCACGAGACTCTTGCTGTTGAAGACATGAAGAAGCATGGCTCCCACAGCGTCGTCACCCAAGAGCCCGTCAGAGGCCACCTGACAAAGGCCCGCGCTCATACCATTGCCACATGTGTGGACGCCGAGCCCAAGGCCGCGGGATTCGACAAAATGACCTTTGAGCTGCTGAACAAGACGCTTCGAGACAGCGACGGCCACCCAACTGGAACTTCCTAGAATGTTGCTCCAGTCGGCAAGGGCATCAATGGCGCGGCTCCATCGATTGGGCTCCCGCACAACGGCCAGGCGCAGTGTGCTACTCTCAATACCCTGCAGACTACGGGTGGCCCGTACCACGATACTCTGACGTTTGAACAGAGGCCGCTCATGCCTGTGCAGCAGACCAATGCTGTGGTCGCCACATCTGGTTCTACTATTCCGCAGAGCCAGTCTTGTGGCGCTTTTGGTACGGTCAGCCCTGTGTCGTCCCAGTGCCATGATGGCGGACACGATGATTCGCACCCTTTCAGCCCTGTCAGTTCCAAGTCTGCGACCTTGACGGAGCCGCGCAATTATGCCCCTCGAACTTCTGGTCAGCCGGCTGTCGGCAGCGAGTCGCCGCCCAAGTTTGACCCAAACGGCCTGGTCAATGGCCAGCTGTATTTGCAGCACGACGACACTGTCCCGCAGTGGACTTGCAATGAGCAGCAACAGGGTACAAGTGGTCAACAGCATCAGGAGGACGTTGCGAAAGCCCAGCAGCAGCGCGGTGCCAGCCAGCAATTTCAGCAAGCCTCTCTTGCAACTCAAGCCTCGGTCACACCCGCAGCCCATACTTGGGTGCAGATGTACCATGGACCAGAGACACCAGCCATCAACTACTCGTCCGGTCTTGCCGTTGTGCCAGCGGTGGACATTCGTGCGAGCCGCTCGATGGAGCTCAACCGCTTGACGGACACACCCTCTGGCCTGCCGCTGTTGGCCACCGCGATGGACCCAAGCTTCTTCCCTTTTGTTGAAGCACCGCGCATGGCACAGGCCATCAATCGTGGCGTTGTCAAGCTCAAGAATGTAAGCCAAACTTTTCTTTGAGAATCTTGAAAGTCTTTCTTACACATTACAGATCCCCTTTGCCACCAAACGCTCCGAAGTCATTGCATTTCTTGGACGAAACTCAAAGATCTTGAACGACTCGGAAGAGCCAGTTCACATCATCATGGAGCGCGTCACCAGCAAGACCATGGATGCCTACGTTGAGTTTGTTTGCCTCGAGGAGGCTATGAAGGCGGTGGACAAGCACCACTACAACCTCCAGAATGGTCGGGTGAGCCGTCTCGGCGACAGGCCCATCGACGTCGAGCTCTCGAGCCAGGCAAGCCTAATGAGGGACCTGTTCCCGCTTGCCCGCGGTCTCATCTGGGACGGCGCCACTCCGCACTTCAAGCCCTTCAATCAGAGCTACGCCTGGGAGAACTTTAGGGGCTTCGTGTCCGAGGAGGAGATGGTCATGCTCATCAAGCACGTGGAAGTGCCTCACCGTGTAAGTCGTGCCTGGGCCGCGAGACGCTCTCGGAAAATCAGCTGACCGCCCCAGTCGCCTTATTCCAAGGACTGCCCGCAGCGTCCTTATGAGTGCTTGATCAGCACGCTCAAGAAATTCCCATGGTACGCGACCGATCGCATCACCGTCGGTCAGCGCCATGCTATGTACATTGCCACTGAGCGGCTGCTCCAAGTCTTGTCCGAAAAGGTGGATCGTGGTTGCGATCACGTCAATTTGAACGTGCAGCTCCAGACTCGGCTGAGCAACGCAGCCCTAGCCTGTCCTGGGTTTACCCCCTTGATGAAGGATAACCTGTCTTGGCTGCTCAATGTCCCCGAGGCGGAGCAGCGGTTCTATGGCCAGCCGCGACACGCTTACTCCTGGCGTCATCAGTACTCGCTTGCCCCGAAGCCGGGTGCGCCGCTCGACGTAATCGAGGTAAGTGCCCTGAAGCGCATCTGTTCAGAGTTGATCTAACTCTCGCCTGTACAGTGGTACATCTCCATCATCCGCGAGCAGACTCACCGTGATATGCTGACTCGCCCGCACGCCAGCAGGACCGAGCTCCAGGAGAAGGGCCAGCAGACGGACATGTACTGGGGATACTTTTGGGCCGAGCTCGGACACAGCTTTGGCATGCAGTTTGACCGTATGACGCTGGCTCAGGTCGCGCACGCGGAGTTTTCTGCGGTTGAGCGCATCCTCTCTCGTGCTTTGCCCAGCCACTAATGGGTGATTGGGAGAAAGGGAGAGGTCACGAATATGAGCTGAGAGAAACTGATGGCAGAGCAGTGCAGGGGCTGGGTATCAGGGTCAGGTTTGCTTTCATGTGGGTCTCTTTCTTTCGTGCCGCCAAAAGGTTGCAAGATCATCGAGGATTGCCTTGGGGAAGGAACATCTCCAACTCAAACAGCACCGCATGCTGCTGCTTTGGAACACGGGCTTGGGCTGGACTGAAGGCGATATTGGCGGCTGTCGGGGCGTCAGGATTACGCTTTGTCTTGGCTTCTGGACAAATCCTGGTTTTTATGTGCCGACTTTTGCGGGGTTGGAGTGGTGAAGGAGCCGACTCTTACTCTGCTATGATAAACCGCCGCTAGGGTTGTAGAGATCTTGGAGGCACAGTGAATCGTGCCCTCTTCTCGTCATCCCATGCAAGGCGGCATGGTGCGACCTGTTGGGTGGAATGAGGCGAAGGGCTGGGCTACATCATGTCGGGGGCGCCTCGAATATGAGGTAGCATCTCAACCTGGTTCCATTGCTGAAGATGATGAGACGTGCCAAGTCGAATAACGCGTTTAAAAAAGCCATGAATGAGTCTTCAACAGCTGTCACGTCTCCATCATGCTGAGTCGACAATGGCCGGCACTTGGGAGGGGGGTTCGGATTAGCTTGGCACTGGTCACCTCAGTCTAACATGGGGTCTGTGCGCAGCTGCAGGACCCCTGGCGATCCCCTAGCGACCCGCTGCAGCTCTATCAGATCGATAAGGGATTATACCAGCTCTACCCGTTGTCAACCTCAATAAAGCAACAGAAAAGGTCTCTTTGGGCAGCCACAGCAGCGCCATCGTGGAAGCATTTCCTTTCTGCAGCCCAAGGTACTGAGTTGTGCTTTTGACGCTGTTCAAGGCTGACCAGGGCCGGTCAAGGAAGCTCGAGAAACAGGTGGCAGCGTGTCTCGGCTAGTTGCAGGGTCCAAGGCCCCAACAAACAAGGATAACGAGGCCACCCATCTGTTCCCGTCAACTCCCGCCGTGGGCCAATTCTCGCACCTCTCCACCAACAACAACCCCTCAGAACACGACGACAATGTCAACCGAGCAGACCCCCGTTACCGCTGCCGCTGCCGCTGCGGCTCCTGCGCCCGTGCCCACGCTGGCGCCGGCGCCGGCGAACTCTACGCTGCCTGTGGCTTCTGCGCCCGCGACAGCTGCACCAGTAGCCTCTGAGCCCAAGCCTGCTGCCGCCGAACCTGCGACTGCTGAACCTGAAGCCTCCGAGCCCGAGACGCCCCTGGCGAAGCTCACTGCTCGCCTGACAGACATCGTCGCCCAGGCTGGCCACGGCGAGATGTGGGGCGTCAAGCTCGCTGCATCAGACCACGCCCCGACGCAGGTAATTCTTCAAAAGTTCCTGCGCGCCAACAACGGCGACGTGGCCGCGGCCGAGAAGCAGCTGGCCTCGGCACTCGAGTGGCGCAAGAAGGTGAACCCGACGGCTCTCGTCTCCGAGGTCTTTGACCGCAAGAAATTTGGCGACCTGGGCTTTGTGACGAAGCACAAGGATGACGCGGGCAAGGAGACCATCATCACCTGGAACATCTACGGCTCCGTCAAAGACAACAAGGCCACATTCGGCGACGTGCAAGAGTAGGCACTCCTTTTTACTTGGTCCTCGGTTGGCGATGACATGACAACTAAACGTCCTCGCAGGTTCATCAAGTGGCGTGCCGCGCTCATGGAGCTCAGCGTTCAGCAGTTGCACCTCAACGACATCAAGGAGCCCATCGCCGAGGGCGCCGATGCCGAGGACCCCCATCAGATGCTGCAGGTGCACGACTACCTGTCCGTCAGCTTCTTCCGCATGGACCCCAACGTCAAGGCCGCCAGCAAGGAGACGATCCAGACCTTTTCCATGGCGTACCCGGAACTGCTGGCGCACAAGTACTTTGTCAACGTGCCGGCCATCATGGGCTGGATGTTTGGCGCCATGAAGTTCTTCCTCGCGCCCGCCACGCTGCGCAAGTTCCACCCCATGACATCGGGCACGACGCTGGCGACGGAGCTCAGCAGCATCGCGCCGAGCCTGCCCAAGGAGTATGGCGGCCAGGGACCGAGTGTGAGGGAGGGGCTCACGGTGGCTCTCAAGGATGCGGCCGTCGACAAGCTTGAGATTCCAGCGGAGGCTGGCGAGGCTCCGGTGGCGGCCGTGACCAGCACCAGGGCGGACGACGAGCACAAGGCCGAGGAAGCTGTCAACCCCGTAGGCAACAGGTCCGCCGAGACCAGAGATTTGGAGGCAAGCAAGCCGGCCGCTGCAGTGGCCGAGCTTGGAAAGACCGAGGAGCCCATCCACGCCACCGAGACCGCGCTGACCGCCGACAAGGCTACAACCTCTTAAAGGATGGTGCAATTAATGTTCAGCAACTCTTGTCAAGTGTCCAACTAAATGTCACCGCAAAGTATCAGTAGGTCAAGTATCGGGCACATGCTTTTTGCTAAATGTTCCGTAGCCTGACCGATGGTTGGCAGCTGACATGGACGTATCCATGATTGCACAAGAGAGAGGCTGGAGGTCTGTCTTCAAGCGTCGCGCGGAGGCCGTACATGTTGCAGCACCCTAAATGCAGATGAATAGTCGGAAGCGCTGTTTTGGCCATCGAATAGGGTGACAGTTGCAAGAGAGGCGCTTGCATGTATGTACATGCCGCAGACGTTCGAATCGCTAGCATTATGCGAAACGCACATGCCCTCTGTCGAATCTCCCGCCGTCATCCATTTCCCCATTTCCACCAGCTGATGAGGACATAGTATGAGTGCAGTTGATATCCTTTACCATGTCAAGAACCGGTCCCGTCTAAGCTACGGTCATGATGGCTCGTCCTCCACGTCGGCGCTACAAGAGCCTAGCAAATGGGGTTGCCAGTTCCATCCTGCCACGCGGACGGAGCGGACGGAGTGATGCGTCTGGATATATAGACTTTAAATGGCATACGAGAATGTCGGATCCCAAGGTACCTTCCTAGTTCGGTTCTACCGCTGGCTATAGACTTGGTCATGGTAGAGATCCATCTTTGACATTTTCGCCGTCACGCGGCTACGTGTATAGATCGGCGTGACACGGTTCCAGAAGTGGTCCGTGAGGTCTGTCAGGTCTGCCGTATTGTACCAAGTTGTTCTGTCGAGAGAATGAAAATCCCTCAAACTATATTCACTAATTGTACGTTTGAGTGATTTAATTGCAGGCTCTGGGATTACTACCGTCACTTCGGTTCCGCATCAGTTCTTCCCCCTTCTACCAACGGACTCGGAGTTGCAACTTCGACTCTCTTTCTTCCTTATATTGGCATCACCCTCGCCGATACCTCTCTACTCGCCTAAGCCTGAAATGCGATACAGCGCCCCCCTACCATTTTTCGCATTCCTTACCGCCGTCCAGGCGCTTCGGCCGCGAGCAATAACTGCACCCAACGTTGCTATCAAGGGTACCCTCCCACGATCCCCTAACCCTCCGCCGGAACATTTGCCTAGCCCTCTTGACCCCGACATTGAAGTCCTCCCGCCTTCCACCGATGGCATACTGTGGGATCCGACTTGGGACGACCCTGTTCCGTTTCCGTTTCCGTCCGCTCCAGGTTCGCCAGGTCCGCCCGCGCCAGGTTCGCCAGGTTCGCCAGGTTCGCCCGCGCCAGGTTCGCCAGGTTGGCCCGCTCCAGGTTCGCCCGCGCCAGGTCCGCCCGCTCCAGGTCCGCCCAGCACCCCGGTGGCTCCTCCGGGGCCGGCCGCCGGAGAGACCTATGTTCAGGCTCCCTTTGCATATTTGGCGGGACAAACTTTGCCAGCACCTATCGACGTGCATATACCTACTGACCCCTTCCACGTGCCAACACTCAAGTTCGGTGTGAGTAATGATTGCAAACCTAGTTCTTACCGCTAAAGAAGACTGCTAACCCGCAGTGTGTATAGAACTGTGATCCGACGACCCAAATGTGCTCGGGTCTGGCCAAAGTGAGAACAGGGAAACGAAGGCTCATCGCCGGTCTGACCCATAGCCCTTGGATGACGAAGAGTTTTAATCATAGGTGCGACGAAGGGTATTCGGTAAGGGTATCAGGAACTACAACCTGCCGTTTTATTACTGACTCGTCAATAGTGCCGAGAATACAATGATGGTTGCTATCGTATACTTGGAACGCGAAAAACCGTTTGTGGGGAGTACAGATTTTGAAAGATCTTGAGGCGATACACGGCCCGCAGAAACGTAGCTGCAAGACGGAAATACGGAAACGTTGCGACGCGACTATTCACAAACAGCAAGCTAGCAGGTGTCATTTGGAAGAAGAGAATCAACCACGACGATTTTGGTCGTCTGTATCCCTGAAGCTACCAGCGATCATCGTCGGAATCCGGTACTAGTCTTGGATTCGAAGTCGCCCTCGAGATTGTTCACACGCACAATTCTGGATCTGCTCTCGCGGCGAGAGGAACATATCTACCCAATATTATATTTAATTCCTTCTACTTTCGTGTATACCACAGTAATTCCCAAGACCTAGGCTGCCGATGCGTCCATTCCAAATGGGACATGGCGGGCAAGAACCGAGACGAGCGATGACTTCAACGACTGGTCCGTAATGGCACGGGAAACAACGATGAACACGCCGTTGCGTTTCATGAGGTATTCTTGTGTAGCCCTGACCCTTGTCAAGTTGGAATCTTGCAGGCCAACATGTTCTCCTTAGCTTGTAGCCTTCACTTTTGATCATCTTGGATGCGAAACTCACCGGGCAAGTCAGCAAGGACCACGCCTGATGAATAAGAGATTTCACGGAACAACGGCAGACCCCGCCCTTCAGCCCGTAACAGCACACAGTAATTCTACATCTATTTGGATGACCCAATGCTTGGTGCGAATGGCACAGGTCGAATGCACGTAGGAGGCAGCACGCCGAGCCCGTCCTGGTCTGCCTTGCAATGAGGCATGATGCTGCAGGGGAGTGGCTACGTTGAGCAGACAAGGAATCGAGTGTGATGAGGCGCACTTTAGGGATGCAAGAGTCTTGAAGTTCAGTCCCGGGCGCATTCTCAGTGTATCTCATGGCATCAAAATACCCCAGTGTCACCGTAGGGCCGGAAAGCAAAGTCGCAAAGCATTGACCGATACAATGACATGTTCAGACAAGTAAAATGTGTGATATTCGGGCAAGGTATGAGTGAGCAATACACGAGTGAGTCCCAGCTTTGGGTTTACTGTAGTTTGCCATTATGCGCGAAATCGTCATTTCGGCGAGGGCGCAGGGCGTCCAAAGTGAAGCCGAATCATCCCTTGCCTCACACCCCATCGTTAAGGGAGACTGGCTGCTCGCATATACGAGCTCGGGTTGCGGTCGTAGCCTCATTGAGGCTGTTTCTGGGCTTTGACCTCCGGAACTCCTCGTCGGCGCGTGCCTTTGGGGCCCAGGTCACGGTAACGATGCCGCTGCTGGGGTGGATGAGGAGTGTGCTGTGCACCGTGGCTTACCTGGCGTGATGACCATGTCCACCCGGGACCATTACGAAACTACAAGTCATGACAACGATTGAAAACGCGAATCGGACATCGTGGACAACTGATTCCATCGCGATCCAAAGCCTGACCCGCTTGATGACTGTTGTCCGCGATTCAAAAAGGTCGCGTGATTCTGTCTCAGCGGGCGGGGAGGTGAGGCATGGCCAGGCGGGCAGACTGAAGCTTCGTCCAAAGTACCGCACGGCGAGAATCAATCCTTTCTGACGCGCAAGGTAGTGTTGCGAATGGCCATGCATACCACTGCTCGTGCCTTGCCGTGCGTGTTTTTGGCATCGAGCTGTGCCCCAATCGCCGGGGGACGTAGCGATGTCCCTGCTGATCGAGGGTGAAGGACCCTCATCTCGGAAAACGCGCATCGAGACAACACTCACCATTCACGTCCCCCTTGTACGACCGAGCCTGCCGACACCGACACGCCTGCGAGACGCCTGTGCGGCGGTTCCTACGGGACTAGCAATGGGAGTGTTTGTGTTTGCTATCCCGCAGCACGATAGCCTCATCGTGGAAACCCGCCAGCCAGCGCCACCACTCCACCCACGATGCACATGCTCGAAAGTGCAAGCAACACCGAGACGAATCATTTATGCTTTTCGACATGCCGAGTGGCGTTGGAAAACCTGGTGCTGGATCAAGGTCTAAGCTTCAGTGGCCAGCCTCTCATAAAGGGCAACAACTGAGAAATCCAGCGTCGCTGACCCAACGGCCGAGCTCAACGGAGTGGTAGGATTGAGAGTTACGAGGCCTTTGAAAGTACGAGGGATGTAAATTAAATACCGAAGATGCTCTGGAGCGCTGGTCGGAGGCTTACGGACTCTGAGGTGGGCATAGCGTTCCAGTCAAGTCTAAGGAATTGGCCCTCATTGTGCTGCCGTCTTGGGAGGCCCTCGTTTGACCATGTTCATCCGCATTTGGCACCGTCTACGTGCAACTCGTGTACATTCGGGGCTATCGAGGGCACGGTTCATCACAGCACCGTGATACCGGCCCGGGGCAGGACGAGGTGCGTGTAAGTGGCGGACAGGGCAATGAAGCGTGATGCAGAGCTGCATGCATATTGAATGGACAAGGAGCAGGGGCAGAAGGTGGAATTTCCATCCGTAGTGAGCAGTGAGGGGAAATGGTGTGAGGACGCGGACGGTGAGAGGAGAGGAGGTAAGAGGAGAGCAGGAGGAGGAGGAGGAGGATTGTGTTTACCAAATACCTTACCAGCCTCGTAATAAAAGCGCCCTGCGCCCGTTCCCACCGCTTACACCCGCACTCTGTTTCTACACGCACCCAGCAGCAGCAGCAGCATCATCTCACGCGTCCGCTTGTCCGCCTTGGAGCCCTTGCTGCACGACACGGGCATCGAGTGCCATGCCAGCGACGAGCAATAGCTCCAGTCGGTCTCGTTGCAGCTGAAGCCCCCCCCCCTGAGGCGGTCGTCGCGGTTGTGAACACGAAGTCGGTCTCGACGTGGTCAGCCCAAGCGCGTCTGTGGCCAGCCAGCAGCTCCGTCGCTCAACCCGCACCAATCGTCGACTCCCACCACCACAACACATCAACCTCCCCCCCCCAGCGCCAACACTTCGCGCATCCGCCCGCTTCTGCTGCTCGCTGCAATCTACCACCTTGTTCACATGCTGGGGAGCTTCCTCTAGCTCCCGTCTGCGCCAATGGCAATGTCCCTCTTCGCCGAGGGCGGCAGCTTCTCCTCGTCGTCGGCCGGCATCGCGACCGACACTTCGTCAAACGTCGCGTCGTCGGGGTCCACGCCGCCCACGACCGTGGCCGACAGCGCGAGCCTGCATTCCGACACCTCCAAGCACGATGTCATCACCGTCGCCCAAGATGCCGCCGACGCGCCCCCCGTCGAGCTGCACCCGCACGCGCACCACGAGCCCGCCCATGGGAGCACGAGCACCGACGCCACAACAAAGGCGCCGTCCCCCTCGTCGCCCTCGTCTCCTGCTCGCCGGACGAAGCGGGCTCGCGTCTCGGCGCCCGTCTACAACCTCGCCAAGCTGAGTGGCACCGACGGCCACGGCAAACGACGCGCCAATGGCGACTCGGTCGTGGACCGCAGGCGTCGCACCATCTCCGGCGACACGCTCGTCGGCAGCATCGAGCTGACCGCCCCTGCCGACGGCACCCCCTCGAGTGCGACGCGCAGGCAGAGCAAGGCCCTCAAGGCCGGCATCGACGCGCTGCAACTGCAGTGGTCCCCCGCGGGCCTCGACACGCCGCGCACGCGTCGCCAGGCGAGGCAACTCCCGGGCCCTCAGCGTGCCACCTCGACGCGTGCTTCGGCCGTCTCGTCGCTGGGCTCCAAGCTGTCCACCATGGGCAAGCGTGGCCGGAAGGCTGTGGACAAGGGCGTGGCCAAGATGTCGCGCGAGCTGCGGCGCCTGCAGGATACCAACGAGTACACTGGTCTTGACGAGCGCCCTGTCCTGCACACCGTCTGGTCCAATGGCAAATACGTCAAGCCCAAGGAGCCTGCGCCGCCGTCCCGCAAGAAAGTCAAGGTCGAGCCCGCTCCGGAACCTGAACCCGAAACAGAGGAGTCGGAACCCATCACTCACACCAGCAAACGGCGTGTCAAAAAGTACCTCGACAAGGGTCTCTACGCTGGCCAGGACGCGCCTCTGGACCTGGCAAAGGGCCTCACCGTGGCCGAGAAGAAGAAGCTTGCTCAGCTGCCCGAGCTGATTCCCAGCGGCCACGTCAACAAGACGATGCCGCTACCCATCTACACTGGCCTGCGCATGCTCCTCGCCGGTCGCGATTTCAAGCTTCCCTACCAGATCTGCAATCCTCTCCCACCGGGCCAACCCAAGCCGGACGAGTGGAAGAAGATGACCAAGAGTATGCTCCAAACCTCACCCCCCTCCCTTATCCTTGATTGTTCCTCGCTAACGAAGCTCTCAGATCGATTCATTGGTGACTCCAAGGACTACTGGCGCAAGCTCCCGCACCTTCACGACTACCAGTCCAAGTGTGTGTGCAAGCCCGAGGATGGCTGCGGTGAGAGCTGTCAGAACCGAATCATGCTGTACGAGTGCGATCTCACCAACTGCAATGTCGGCAAGCAGTTTTGCACCAACCGCGCCTTCCAGGACCTCACGGCTCGTCGCGCCAAGGGCGGCAAGTACCGCGTCGGCGTCGAGGTCATCAAGACATCTGATCGCGGCTACGGTGTCCGAAGCAACCGCTGCTTCCGGCCCAATCAAATCATCATGGAGTATGCCGGGGAGATTATCACCGAGGAGGAATGCGAGCGCCGCATGAATGAAGTCTACAAGCACAACGAGGTATGTCGAAAGGAACCAGATGCGTGTCTTTGGCTCTGTTACTGACTCCCCTCAGTGCTACTACTTGATGAGCTTCGACCAGAACATGATCATCGATGCCACCACTGGCAGCATCGCGCGCTTCGTCAATCACAGCTGCAACCCCAACTGCCGGATGATTAAATGGATCGTCTCAGGGCAGCCGAGAATGGCGCTCTTTGCGGGCGACAGGCCCATCATGACTGGGGACGAGCTCACCTACGACTACAACTTTGACCCCTTCTCGGCCAAGAACGTGCAGATTTGCCTCTGCGGCTCGCACAACTGCCGAGGCGTGCTGGGCCCGAAGCCTCGAGCCCCCAAGGCGGACCTGAAGAAGGTAGTCAAGGCCACCGTCAAGGCCGGCAAGCGCAAGCTCAAGGAGTTGCTCGGGGACGACGAGGCAGATGGCAGCAAGGCCAAGAAGCGCAAGATCCACCCCGCCAAGGGCGTGAAGCGGTCCATCTCCAACGCCAGCCTCAAGGCGGCCAAGGGTGCGGCCACGGCGCTCAAGAAGGGCGTGTCGAGCATCACGGTCAATGCCAAGAAGGCAGCCATGAGCGCAAAGGCTACGCCTGCCAAGCGTCGCGCCAGTACCGGCGCTCTCATCAAGAAGAAGAGCACCAAGGTGGTCAAGACGTACGGCCCGCTCGCCCGCACCAAGCAGGTCTCGTCGCGTGCCTCGAGCCTGACTATTGTCGCCATGGGCAACGAGAACAAGAAGCCGGGGAAGAAGTCTCCGGCCAAGGGCACGCCGACTAAGAAGGTCACTGCTTCCACGAGTCGAAGGATATCAGTCACGTCCTCGGTGCGCAAGTCATCGGCGGCCAAGATCCGCATGGTGTCGCCGGAGCTTTGAAATGGCGACCAGCCTCCATCAGTAGCTTCGTGACAGCTTTCAACAATTGCTCAGCTATGATGCTTCTTCGGCTTGAGTTTGGTCGATTTCCTTGCTAGGATGGGAACGTAGGCAGGGTCATGGGGGAGGGGTTGTGGGCAAATGGCGTCTGGGCAAAGGCAGAGGTTTGGATGTATATTATGACACGGCTCTTCCCTTCATATGCTTTGAGTGTGGGAGCTTTTGCGAGTGTGTTCTGAGTGAGGATGCAACACCAACTGTGACGGAAGCGGGGGATACTCAACGTGGGCAACTGTACGAAGTACGCGAGCTGCAACGTCGCTTTTTCTAGAGACTTGACGACCGCCTTGGTATCCGTAGTAAGAAATGGCTTTTTGATGCTCGTCTTTGACTGCGTCCAATGCATCGCAAAACTGACACTGCAACCGAGCAGGACCGCAATGGCAGCTGGCTCAGCGAGAAGAATGCATCTGGCTTCTCTTGGAAATGCTTTCTCGTAATGGTATTCGGCACAATATCCCGATCTTTCCAGGTGCATGCACAAGCGCGGCACGCCATCGTCTGCGGAACGCCATCATCCGGGGGCTCACCTGTGGCGAGATCCAAAGTCTTGAAGCAACTCGGTGACGCAACATGAAGTCAACAAGTAGTCCGTCCACACGCCCGATTATGACTTTGAAGTGATGAGATACAGTTGATCAAGCAAGATCGGCAGGATTGCAAGTCATGGGGTCCAGCAGCATCCGTTGCTAGACTTGTCGGGCGGCACCGCGCTGCTGCTTCAACTCGTTCCAGTGTATATAGCGTCGGGACTGCACGAGATGCAACTTTGAGTAGCATCCGCCAAGCGTCTTTCTTTTGACAAAGCACAAGTCAATCTTTGCTGAGCTAGTGAAGCCGTCGGCAAGACATTGCGGTCACTTGACCTGGAGCATGACGGCGACATGTAGTGTCCGGTCCGCGACAAGCGGGCATCGACTTTGGACGACGCTGTACTCCGTAGGCTGTGGCTTCATTTACGCGGGGGGCAATGGGGAGTAACAACGATGTTGAGGGCGTCACAGATGTCACAGATGCCACTCGCAGATACCGATTCAGTGGAAGACGGAATTGCCGTGATTCCCATGAAGCTGGAGCTCGCGGTCTTCGAGGCTACCCGGCAATCGTTGCAGATGAACAAGCGGCATGGGAGATTTAGCTGCGCCTGGAACAGGCATAAGACATTTCACCGGTTGGTCAATCCTCGGGACGCAGCAGCAGCCTCGACATCTCCTCCTTGGCCTTTGCAGACCAGTTCACGATTGCGGTTTGTACTACTTGCAGCTGAGATTGATGTCTGGCCAAGACATGCAGTGTTGCTGAGAAGCGCCGCCGGAGCTCCAATCGTCTCTACTCGCCGGACAAGTCGCACACCATTGACACCGCATCAAACCTTGTTCCTTGTCGTTGATGCTCGCAGTTCAGACTGGCGAAAGCATACTCCATGTCAACATTGTTCAGCCTCGGCCAGGCAAAGGCTGGCCCTGCCGGCTGGACAAAGCCTCGTCATACATGTATTGATCCTGCTGGCAACGAGGCTGGCGATTAGGACGAGCTTCCGCGCTTGCAGATCGGTTGCAGCCCGACCCTCCTTGACAACCAAAGACAAGTTCGTACATGTGATGTAGCATTGTTCTGTACGTCTTTGTACGTGTCTGTACGTACTTGTAGGCGAGCTTTCACCCGCTTGAAATTGTGGTGGCGATTGAGTTGGCCACAACAACACCGGAGGACTGCTGTCCCGCGCCAGAACGCTCCTCTGCTGTCCGACTCGGATGAACACTCGGCTTGGCTAGACAGAATACTTGCAGCTTCTGAGATGCGAGAATGACAAGGGGCTTCATGCTCCCCGTCACGTCCTGTCAATACCGTTGCTATCCGATTGGGCCCCGTCGTGCAGCCGCATTACCATTCGCTACCGTAGAGACACAGCCAGGGAGTCTCCTCCAGTGTTTCCTTTGCCGCGGCGCCAATAGCTCCTGCGGACGGGGAAAGCCACTTTTGCACGCTCCATGCCAACGGGACGGGAACGTGGGACGGCACGATGAGACGGGTACGTGGAACGACCCAAGACGGGCCCCGTCGACAGGTCCCCAGTGAGACAGATCAACAACAAGTAGCCAAACAGGCGGCCGTGCAGTTACATGTCCTCCTCGTATTGCCCAGATTCGCAGCGTTTTCTCAGCGCAGCCAGCCACAATTTCACCCGGAGTTGCACTTGCCGCCGAAATCGACATGCGAAGGATGATGTGGTGACCGGGATTAAGCAATTTCCCCTCGATGTCTCGGGGCCAGTGAAAGCCCCTCAAGCGCCTTCAACGAGGTGGCTTGGGGCTATTCGTACATCTATCTGTACCGGTACAGCTCAAGGGTGCAGAATCCCTGACGCAGGTTGGCCTCCTGCTCTGGGGCAAGCAACCATGGCCATGATTTGACAAGCAGTGAGCAAGGGTCGACTTCTCGCCGAATTGGAAACGCCTTGTCTCCGTACCGCCGGCCATTTCGGGAGGGGGCTTGGGGGGGCAGCTGTCCCAATGCTGCGCAACCAGAATCTCGCTGACCCTGGACTGCGTCTTCCCCACAAGAACAGCTATACATGCTCCATGAACATGTTGCGCTGCTCGAGCATGGTTGTGGTTGAATCTTCTAGTTATATACCCTGGATATATTCCGGCGGCGCTTGCCTCCAGCCAAAGGTTCAAAGGAGAGGCACGACCTCGTCCGACTCACTATCAAGGCTCGGCAACTACCTGTAAAGCAAGCGCCACTTCCGCTCCGAGAGGTCGATATCCCGAAACATGAGACCCAAACCGGGGTATGTCAAAGGCACCGCTAAGTTGCGGTGCCCAGTGATGTGAGGGCGGCCAGGGTCCAGCTCGATACACAAGGCCATGCTATTGGCCATGGGCGTCGCAGTGGCGTGCTCGATACAGTTAGCAACGGTTGAGGTCTTGGCACAATGGAGTGCTTGTAATGGACATGTTCAAGAGTGCGCTGAAATGACCGAGCTGGCGCTCGTTGAGGAGCTGGGCTCAGCTGGGTACGGCTCAGCGGAAGGCTTACACTGCTCCTGAAAAGGAATCCGCCCATGCTGATGAGGATGGCAATAGGCGTGTTTAGTTGGCTCTTCGCATTCGCGTGTCCATCGATGTGCTAGAGCTTGGAGATGGGGGTGACTCGGTGCCACAAGGAAGACCAACCCTACGCCGAGTGATCAAGTACGAGAACCGCGCCGGTCGGGGACCTCTATTCGGGCGTGCAGGATCGCACGGGGTTGAACGCCAACTTACATAACTGGATTGTGATGCATCACTACCTTGCCGGGAGTCCTGCGTCTCCTGGCAAGATTATTGGCGATGCTTCGTGGAGTGGGGGTAATGCTTTGAGCAACGTGAGCTCTACCCCTGCCTGTCAGCTCGATGCAGCCAGCCTCAACTGTCACATCGTCTTTCAGACATTGCATGGACTGGAAAGCAAAGCAAAGCGAAAGCAGCACTCGCAGATTCGATTTCGCTCACTGTCGAATTGGCACATGTACCGTGACGTCTATGCGGAGATGGTGGCGTGGTTGCCGCTCCCCTGCCATCCAGCCTACATCAAACATGGACATCCCGATTTCTGGGCCACGATTCCCATCACTCATACTATACCCGCTCAGTGCTCCAACCAAGAGCACCTAGAACACGATAATGGGCGAGCACGTTCGCGAAGATGCATGGGCGCCAACGGGGGATGAAACCTGCCTGTTCCCCATCTTAAACACCAGTTTCGAAGGAGAGGATGTCCCCGCGTCGGTTCCGGTTCAGCTCGCGACTCAGGATGCTATCGCGAGCTTTTGTACCAGAAACAGCATTCAACAAGCCCACCTACTACAGGCGGCATGGGGCATCCTCCTCAAATCCTACACCGGCTCAGATCATCCTCTTTTCAAGTGCCTGGACGATCGACTGGAAGGGAGAAAAGACAAGGTCGGCAAGGGGGGCGCAACTTGCTGCATGGACCTAAGCGGGGATCAAGACACTTTGTGTTTGGTCAGAAGCATTGCGTATTGGAACGACGTGTTTGCAGAGCCTGGAAGGGCTCGCCGGTTGAACACTGCCGTCTTATGGAATTGCTCGTCTAATTACTCCGAGAAGGTATGTGAAGCATTATATTGGAGTGGGAGGACAATTGGTGCTAAAACGTGAGGGAAAGTTTACAGCGAGTATTGCCGCAAGGCACGGCGATGGAAAATGGGACGTGTCTCTACATTATCGGACGTCGGCGCTGTCGGAGGAGCAAGCTCTCCGAACCTCAGACCTCCTGGCACATTTGCTGTGTGAACTCGTCTCACAGCCCAAGCTCAGCTCCATCAACCTATGCCCGCCTCAGACTTTGGCAGACTTGGCACGACTGAACTCTGAACTACCTGAAGTCATCAACTCCTGCGTCCATGATTGCATTCTCAAACAATGCAAGGTCCAACCGGAGGCACCGGCAGTTTGTGCCTGGGATGGAGAAATTACATACCTAGACATGGACCGTCTGTCTTTGCGTCTTGCCGAGCATCTACGATGTCGTGGAGTACGGCCAGAGACATTTGTCGGCATTTACTTCGAAAAGTCAAAGTGGACCGTGATTGCGATACTTGCAGTCATGAGAGCGGGTGGTGCTTTTCTCCTTTTGGACCCTGCCTTTCCGGTTTCTCGCCTGGAGGGGATGTGCAAGAAGCTCGACACGGTGTTGGTTCTGTCATCGCGGAGTCTGGCCGAAGATGCGGCAGCTCTGAAGCTCGATGTCCTGCCGGTGGACGATGAGCAGCTCAATTTTCTTAAATCTTCGCCTCCTCCAATCCCTGCATCGGCTGCAAGCCCACGGGCCGAGCCTCACAACGCTCTTTTCGCAGTCTTCACATCCGGATCCACGGGGACACCTAAAGGCATAATCTTTAATCATTCGTCCTACTACACGGGACAAACGGCCTTCGCTGGCTTCGTTGGATACGACGCCACCAGCCGAGTGCTACAGTATGCGTCCTACGCATTTGATGTGAGCGTTCAGGAGCATTTGACACCGCTGATGTTTGGCGGCTGCGTTTGCATTCTTTCCGAAGCCGCACGCAGGTCGAACTTGGCTCTGGCTGTGTCGCAGATGCAAGTCAATCTGCTCTGCTTGACGCCGACAGTCGCCAGACTTCAACGGCCCTCGGACTTCCCGTCCGTCAAGACTGTCCTCCTGGCAGGGGAGCAAGTATTAGAGTCGGATATTGCCGTTTGGGGAACCAATCTTCGCCTCATCAACGCATATGGACCCGCCGAGTGTTGCGTATATGCTGCGGCCCATCTACTCACCACGGATGGGAGTCACGCCGGGGTCATCGGTTCAGCAGTTGGTGCCCTTTGCTGGATTGCAGATTCTTCAGATCCCCAAAAGCTCGCACCTATCGGCGCCATTGGCGAGCTCCTCATCGAGGGACCGATCGTCGGTAGAGGCTACGTCGGTGATGAAGAGAAGACAGGGGCTCGATTTGTAGAGAGCCCAAGCTGGCGCTCGAGCATCCCAGGAGGACTCGGCGGCCGGATGTATCGTACGGGAGACTTTGTACAGTACGTGGGAAACGGAAAGATAAGATGCATCGGGCGCCAAGATGCTCAGACGAAGCTGCACGGTCAACGTCTGGAGTTGAGCGAAGTCGAGCACCATATGAGGGCCGTTCTCCCTCGAGACACCCTTGTTGCGTCAGCAACCATCACGCCGGCCGGCGCCGGCGCGAAGCCTGTTCTTCTCGGCTTCATCCTACCACCGAGAAGCGATACAGATGGGGGAACCAATGTTAGCCAGGACTGCGATCTCTTTGCCCCCCCGTGCGAAGAGTTCAAAGCTCTAGCACAGGACGCCACAGCCGCGCTCGCTGGGCGTCTTCCACGATTCATGGTTCCCTCCATATTGATTCGGGTGACGGCGATTCCCACCACCCCGACTGGAAAGGCAGACCGGCGACAGATGGGGCTCTATGCATCGCAATATACGCGACCGGAGCTCGAGGCCTTTACGAGAGGTGCCTTGGGGAAGCGGCTGCCAGAGTCGCCAATGGAGGTTCTGCTGCATCGAGCAATTTGCAAGGTATTGCACGTCAAAGATTTTGGGTTGGACAATGACTTCTTTCGTCTCGGAGGTGATTCGATACGCGCCATGGAGCTGACGCGAGTACTGCGGGAGGACATGGGAGTTGACCTCCCAGGAGACCGAGTCTTCAAAACTCCTCTGCTGGCGGACTTGGCTCTGTCAATGACTCACAGTAAGGAACACTGCGAGATCGCGGCCTTTTCGCTGTTGGAGAACCAGGAATCCGCGGATGAGGTCGGACAGGCTGCGCGGAGAGCGTGTCGTCTGTCAGCAACGGAATTCATCGAGGACATCTATCCTTGCACCCCGCTGCAGCAAGGGCTGATGGCGCTCTCTGTTACTAGTCCCACAGCAAAGTACATCACCCGCTCAGTCTACCGTCTTCCTCGCGCTATCAATGTGGACAGACTCGAGCGCGCATGGCAAGCGGTCATAAGAAGCAACCCGATTCTACGCACACGGATAATTCAGACCAACGTCGGGGATGCGTTGCAGGTCGTTGTCAAGGGTACGATGGTATGGGATCACGGCAAAGACCTTGACGACTATGTCCAGGACTCGGAAACGGGGATACAGCTTGGAGATCCCTTGCTACGTCTTTCGTTAATTCAGGGCAGTGCTGGTAACTGTCTTGTACTGACAATCCATCACGCCCTCTACGACGGCTGGTCACTACCACGAACCTTGGACCAGGTCGAAATGGCTTACTACGGGGGTCAACCGCAGTCAAGGCCATTCAACATATTTGTCGATTATCTCCTCAAACAAAACGGCAAGAAGATGGATGAGTTCTGGAGAGCGCAACTGGATGACTTTGCAGGCCCTCTCTTCCCCAGCGCTCCTCCAGGCGATCCGCATTATCGCCCTTCCACCGTGCTGGTAATGAAGAGATCGCTACCCGTCCCAGCGATACAGGAACTCGACGTCACGCTGTCAACGGTTGTCAAGTTGGCGTGGGCTCTCACAATGTCTCAGTATTCTGGGTCTGAGGATGTTGTATTTGGTATCACCCTAGCAGGTCGAAGTGTGCCAGTAAGTGGCGCCGATGAAATTCTGGGCCCTACAATCACCACTATTCCCCTCCGAGTTCGGCTGGATCGCTCAGTCAAGGTACGGGATATGCTGCGCAGACTTCACCAGCAGTTCAGTGAAGCCATAGAGTTCGAGCACATGGGACTGCAGAGAATTGCAAGCCTCGGAGCTGGGGCTTCCTCGGCATGTCGATTCCAAAACCTTCTGGTGATTCAACCTCCTCAAGTTGATGAGCCTTCGACAATTTTCAACAATGTCTTGAGCAGCTACTCGGAAGAAATTGTTGATAACTATATTCTTTCGCTGCAAGTTCAACTCGGAACCGACAAATGCGTGCATCTCGATGCTGCATACGATGTGGATATCATTCCAGAAGGGTTCATGGACAGAATCCTTGCTCAATTCGGTCACAATATGAACGAGATCTGCCACGGGGCAGACAATGCAGTGAGCGAAATGGAGACACTCAGCTCCGTAGATCGTAAGACGATCCAGATGTGGAATCACCAGCTGCCCGAAGGCGTTCAATGCTGCGTACACGACATAATCAGCCGTCACTGCTTGGGGCAGCCTCAAGAGCCAGCCGTGGTAGCGTGGGATGGGACTCTGACTTACGAGAGCCTGGGTGATTATGCCACTAAACTTGCGGCACATCTTCAAGGTCTAGGCGTCTGCCCAGGCATGTACATAATGGTTTGTATGGGCAAGTCTCTCTGGACGGTGATTTCGATGCTTGCGGTGATGAAGACTGGCGCAGCATTCGTCATGATCGACCCGTCCACGCCATTATTGCGGCTTCAACAGATATGCGAGGATACGGAGACGAAGATGGCAATCACAACCGAGCAACACTCGGTCAATTTACCCTCGCTGGGTCTGCAAGTTTTCAAGGTTGATGCAGACGAGAGCTGGAAATCTGCAGCTTTGCCATATACGGAACCCTCAGTCTCGCCTGATATTCCCATCTACGCTGTCTTTACTTCTGGTTCGACCGGCAGACCGAAAGGCGTCGTCATTCAACACCGCGCATTCGCTACTACCGCAATCATCAACGGAGGAAGGTTCCACATCAACAAGCAGACGAGGTGTCTACATCTCGCCAACTTCACTTTCGATGCTTCAATCGCTGAGATCTTGTACCCCCTGGTTCACGGTGGCTGCGTCTGCATCCCACGCGAGACGGACTGTCGCAACAACTTGGAAAAATCAATGAACGATTTCAAGGTCAACTGGGCTACTCTGACTCCTTCGTTGGCAAGAGCTTTGGTGCCGTCCAGGTTGACTACGCTTCGCATCCTGGCCCTGGGAGGCGAGGCCATGACGCAGAAGGACGTGGACATGTGGGCGAACCAAGTCCATTTGATCAACGCCTATGGGCCAGCCGAATGTTCCGTCGACACGTGCATCCAGCCTAAAGTTTCCGCAGAGTCTGATCCTTCCAATATTGGGCGGAGTGTTGCTGCCGTCTCCTGGGTAGTGAATCCAGACGATGCTGCAGTCAACCTAAGACCGATCGGCGCTATTGGAGAACTCGTTGTTGAAGGGCCGATACTCGCCCTGGGATACCTCAGAGATACTGAGAAAACTGCCAAGTCTTTCGTGGAGTATCCCGATTGGCTATCCCGTCTTCGCCACGGAAAGCAAGGACGCCTCTACAGGACCGGGGACCTGGCGCAGTACTGCCCGAGCGTTTATTATATTATTAGGGTTATCTAATAAAAAAAACCCTAATTCATTTGCGCATCTGGGCCCATACTTGCGAGAGACTGGATACCAGGCACCATCGGTCCTTTTATCAGCGGCGTGGGTTGGATCATAAACCCCTTGGATCCAAGTCAATTGTCGGCATGGGGGGCCATTGGTGAATTGCTGGTTGAGGGACCAGTACTGGCGAGAGAGTACATCAACGATTCAGAGAAGACGCATGAGAGCTTCATCGACAGTCCACCTTGGCTGACTCGCTTCCGTGGCAACGATCGGGGACGGCTGTATCGCACGGGCGACCTTGCTCAATACACGACCGGTGGCAGTATTCGGTACATCGGTCGGAAGGACAGACAACTGAAGCTGAATGGACAACGCATCGAACCTGCGGATGTCGAAAGCCATCTGAAGCAACTGTTTCCAGCTGATGTCACGATTGTCGTCGAGCTTGTAGCCGCTAAATCGCCCACAGGTCGCTCGCGCTTGTTCGCACTTGTACACCTTGGGTCACAAGGGTGCGATGTCAAGAATGATAATGAAGAGATGCCGCTCTTTGTAGCTTCTGATGAAGCGTTCATGAGCCTGCATCGTGCCGCCAAAGCCAAGTTGTTGGGGTCACTGCCCCAGTACATGGTCCCTGGAGTTTTCATCCTTCTGGGCTATGTGCCGAAGACGAGCAGCGGGAAGATCGATCGACGACTTCTAACTCTAGCAGCGAGCGATCTCAGCGGCGAAGAACTGAATCGTCTCTCGAACGTCTCTGTTCAGAGACTGCTGCCGTCCAACGACAAAGAGACAAAGCTGGTGCAACTATGGGCAGAGTTATTTGGCCTGACTGCCTCCAAGATCAGTACTTGCGACAACTTTTTCCACGTTGGCGGCGATTCCATCCTTGCCATGAGGCTCGTCGCAGCAGCTCGCCAACAGGGCTTGCAACTGACTGTTTCCGACATCTTCTCTCACCCACGCTTATCTGCCATGGCCTCTGTAGCAGTTGCGAAAGGCTTCAACGAACAGGCAATAGTAGGCATCCCGGCTTTGGCCCTGCTCGATGAAGCTGCCAAGGAGTCAATACTACAGGCAGCCGAGCAACAGTGCTCGGTGGAACGACATCAGATTGAAGACGTGTACCCGTGTACACCCTTGCAAGAGGGACTAATATCTCACTCGTTGAGGACTCCTGGAGCCTACCAGGCTCACTTCAGATTCACACTGCGATCCAACCTTGACATGACACTCTTTCGAAACGCATGGAACTCTGTTATACGGGGCAATTCGATCTTGCGTACGATATTTGTGCAAGAATCTTGTCTCTTTCAGGTGGTTCTGTCGGAAGACGTGCCCTGGAATCTGGTCGACGCCAATAGCATCGATGGCATTGTCTCTTCTGTGCCAAAAAGGGACGTCCAGTTGGGCCAGCCGCTGCTGCAGCTCGTCCTTGGCAAGGCGGAGGCTTCTCCTGCCACAGAGTTCCTTCTGATCATGCACCATGCCTTATACGACGGATGGTCGCTGCGAATGATTCTGGATCAAGTGCAGCAAGCCTACCTGTCGGGCGAGCCACCTTTCCCACAGCCATTCAGTCGGTTTATCAATCACGCTGTAAATTCTAATGGAAAGCTTGCGCAGGACTATTGGAGTACACAATTGACGGGAGTGAGTGCATCGACGTTTCCGCCGCTGCCATCGGCTGATTACATGCCTCACACCGACGCTACGCTCCAGCAAGTGGTCAAGATTCCACATTGCTCCGGCGTCACGACAGCCACGGTCCTTCAACTCGCGTGGGCATTGATGCTGTCGCAATATTCCGACTCGTCAGACGTTACTTTTGGACTGGTCCTCTCTGGTCGAAACGCCAACATGGAAGGCATCGAATCGATATCGGGTCCAACCATCACTACGGTTCCGATGCGTGTTCGCTTGAGCAGCAACGAATCGGTTGACGCCGAGCTTCAAAGGCTTCAGGAACAGACAGCTGCAATGTCGCCTTTCGAGCAGTTCGGCTTGCAGAACATCCGGCGGCTAGGCCGCGAAGCTGACGCCGCCTGTCGCTTCCAGAATTTGCTCTTGATCCAGCCGGCCAAGACCGCTTCTGAGGGTGAGCTTTGGGCAGAAGTCGATGACAAGGTAAACGTTGCGTCGTTTACTACATATGCATTGGAGGCAACGTGCGAAGTCACCGACGACAACACGGCGCTCGTTGTCTTTGATTTTGACACAAAAGTGCTTGACCCGCGACAGGCGCAGAGAATGCTGGGTCAGTTTGACCACGTGCTGCAACAGTTCCAGAACAATCCTGCCCAAGAAATATTGCACTTGGATCTCTTGGCTCCGCTTGGGCGGCAAGAGATCATGCAGTGGAATGAGATTCTACATGACGCAGTTGACAGTTGTGTGCATGACGGCATTGTACAGCAATGCCTTCGATCGCCAGACTCTCAGGCAGTGTGCGCGTGGGATGGCGACTTCACGTACAGAGACTTGCATCACCTATCCTCAAGTCTCGCTGTACGCCTACAAGCCCTAGGGGTTGGGCCAGAAGTGTGCGTCCCAATCTTGGCCGAGAAAACGCGCTGGGTCGCCATTGCGATGTTGGGTGTTGTGAGAGCTGGCGGTGCAATTGTCCTGCTTGACCCATCAGTGCCGTTTCAGCGCATGCAAACAATCTGCGAGGCCATCGACGGTCGGGTGGTCGTCGCTTCCGAGGCCTGCTCGAGTATTGCATCCCGGCTGGCGCCGACTATTGTGACTGTCGGAGATCAGGATCTAAGCCAATGTCAGAGCGATTGTACACTCGAGTTGAAGAACGATGTCACTCCTCGCAATGCTCTATATGTCATTTTCACATCAGGCTCAACCGGACAGCCGAAGGGGATCGTGACTGAGCACTCAGCCTTCTACACCAGCTTCAGCGCTCAACATCGGGGTTTCTATATTGACGCCAAGACGCGAGGACTTCAGTTCGCCTCTCACATGTTCGACGTATGCATCTCAGATTACATCTGGACTTTCCTTGCAGGAGGATGTATCTGTGTTGCCTCGAAAGCCGGTCTGACGGAAGACTTGGCAGGCGTGATCAAGGAACTACGGGTGAATCGACTTGATTTGACGCCATCGGTTGCGCGGGTCCTCCGCCCAGAACAAATTCCAACAGTCGATACTCTTCTCTTTGGTGGAGAGCCAGTGTCTCGCCATGATGTACATACCTGGGCCGGCAAGGTGCGCTTGGTCAATGGCTATGGGCCAGCTGAGTGTTCCATGTCTTGCACACTGACAGACGTCAACCCTGGGTCTGATCCCTCCAATATTGGCTTTGCGCTTGGGGCCACGTCATGGATTGTGGACAAGGATGACCACAACGTGCTCCTTCCCATAGGCGCAGTTGGCGAACTTGTCTTAGAAGGGCACACGCTGGCCAGAGGATACCTCAGGGACCCAAAGAAGACTGCGGCGGCGTTCTTGGGATCTTCGCCGCCTTGGCTACAAGGACTACGGCCCAAATCGCGGCTCTACAAGACTGGAGATCTCGTGCAATACCACACCGACGGCTCACTTCGATACATTGGTCGTAAAGATACACAAGTCAAGATCCGTGGCCAGCGGGTCGAGCTGGGAGAAATCGAACAGCAAGTCCACCAGTGCAGTCCTGGCATCGGCGATGTGGTGGCCGAAGTCGTTTCTCCATCAAACAGGAAATGTGCGCAGCTTCTGGTGGTCTTCATGTCCAATCAGAAAAAAGGCATTGGAGGCCCGATCACGAACGGGCACGGTGGCAACCATGAGTTATTCCAGCCATCAGATCGCGAGCACGGCGAAGAAGTCAAGAGAATCACAACATTCTTGCAAAGCCGGCTCCCTGTCTACATGATTCCCAGCATTTTCATTCCCTTGACGAGAATGCCCCTGACGGCGAATGGCAAAGTAGATCGTCGCATTCTCCGCGAACATGCCGAAGCACTCTCCAGGCGGCAAGTTGAATCTTACCAGGCTCGACATTTCGCCAAGCGGTCACCGGAATCGCCGGCAGAGCTAGCTCTGCAGGCTGTCGTAGCAGAGGTTCTTCATCTCGAGCTACAAGAAATTGGGATGGACGATGACTTTTTCCGACTCGGTGGCGATTCGATCATTGCCATCCGACTGGTGGAGCGAGCTCGCTCAGATGGATTTGCTCTCCGGGTAACCGACGTCTTCAAGACTCCAAAGCTCTCGGCGCTGGCCTTGTTGACGACTGACTCACACACCAACGGCGAAGTAGACGATGTCAACGCTTGCCACTTGGTCGACTCATATGTACCAAACAAGGGCGATTTTATCAAGGAACTGGCTCGCTCAAAGTCGTTTCCTCACTCACAAACCAACATTCTCGATGTCCTCCCCGTCACTCAGGCTGCCGCTCGCTACCTGTTTCAAACACCAGAGTATTGGGTCCTCAATCTCCAAGGACGAATTGACCATGACCGACTTCAGTCTGCTTGCCGCGCGCTTGTCCAAAGACACGGAATTCTGAGGACAGTCTTTGTCATACGCGAAGGCAGGGCTCTGCAGGTTCTGCTAGACCAAATCGACACTCGCATTCATTTCCGGAAGACGACTGCAAACATTACAGATTTCGTAGACAAATATCGACTCGAAGAGAACGTGACAACGCCCACTCTCAACACGCCTGTTGTGAAATTCATGTTTGCAGAAAATACCAAAGGAGATCAGTGCTTGGTGATTCCGCTGAGCCACGCTCAATTTGATGGATACTGCTTGGCGATCCTGTGGCGCGACCTCAAACTCTTGTACGAAGGTATCAGTCTTCCGCCAGCCTCGACGTATTCTTCTCACGTAAAGCTGTGGGCTCAAAGCCAAACAGAGTGTGCTTTTGCGTTCTGGCGAGACGCTCTTGAGGGATCGTCCATGTCAAAGATCGACAATGCCTTGTTCGGCGATACAAGCCCGCCCTTCAGCCGCGAAGACTCCGAGTTCATCACTTCCTCTCAGACAATTTACATTGACGAACTAAATCCACACAACATCACGACGGCGACGGTAGTAAAAGCTGCATGGTCAATCCTTCTCGCGCACCTGACTGGACGAGATGACGTTGTCTTTACCCAATTGGCCAATGGCCGCAACAATACCTCGGCAACAACACAGGACATAGTCGGCATGTGTGTCAACTTCATTCCGATCCGAACCAAATTGGATCGTACGTGGACCGTTTTGGACTTGCTTCAGTTTCTCCAGCGTCAGCACCGGGAGAGTTTGGACTTCGAGCTGTTGGATTTCTGCGACATCGTCAAGCGCTCCACAGCCTGGCCGCCTGGCACAACTCACCAGAGCGCCCTTCTCCATCAAAATCTCGACCCCGATCTTCCGTTTCCCTTTGGAGAGGCAGAAGCCCAGGTCACGGTCTCGTACCACTGGCCTCACCCACCAGATACCATTCTAGTCGAGTCGAAGCCTATGGGCAACGGCGAACTGCAGATGACGATGGATACGTCCAGCGACGTCTTGAGTCAATGTCACGCAGACTTCGTGATAGCAAAGTTGTGTGATTTGATCACTCTGATTTCAAGCTTCCCAGAAGATGGTTTCGAACCAATTGGAACTTTGTTCACTGCTCTTTCCGGCTAGTCTGGGTCAGGGAGAGTCTGTAAGAAGTTTGGGCTTGGAACGTCTCAGGGTACGACAACGCACCGCCCATATTAAACTAGGAGGAATCATGTCCCAAGAGCCTGACAGCGCTTCAGGACTGTATGAGTATAGCGCCGGAGTGAGAGTTGATATGAGCCTCCATGCTAGATGGGAGCAGTGCCGTTCAGCATGTCGATTGTAAACCCCGATGCGCGCATATAGAATATGCAGAGGATCAATACGCTAATGCACCAACTGATCCTGAGAGACAAGAATATGCAAAAAGGCAGCGTAGGACTTGCAGGTCGGCAACTTTGTTTGCGGCTCTGATGGAGCAGCCGGTACTCTAGAGCACCTCAGATCCTCCTCCACACTCATTCAAGACGTTCTCTGCGACATCGTCTGGAAATCTACCCAACAGTCATGTCTCAGCAAACGTGAGCTAGCCTCCTTTCATCCATTTTAGAGCACATCTACTCTACCTCGCCACAAGCGCACTGGTCATTTTCGTTTGTCTGCATCACTACACAGTAAGGGCTGTCTCCATAGCGGCTTGTCCCGTCACCACAATACCCAACAACTTTGTATCCTGTTTTACCTGGGGTTAAGTTCTCTAAAAACAGATAATGGTCCACGTTGATATCCTCAGCGTATTTGCCACCTTTGAATTCGCGGATTCGATCCACCAAGTATTGATGTGAATAATCTAGACCCGGTGTTAGGGCCAGATGCCACGACGGACAAAGCAAGTCACTTACTGAGCTCGACCAAACCACTTGCGCATTGTATTAAATATCCATTCCAGAATGGAACTCTCTTTTTGGCCGTCACAGCCGGGCTCAGAGTTGCAGCCAGCACAGTGAGTAAAGGGAGTTTCATTCTGACGTAGACAGTTGGAGAAGCGATACAGAAAGCCGCAGTAATTGTGTATTGCGTTTGCAAAGGCCCTGATGATTGGAGTTGAAGACTTATGTATCCCGTAGCTCCTCGTAGTTGCCTCACTTGAGGATCAGAGTCAGGTGTATCTATTCTTGCGCGTCATGGGGGCATAACGTTCGTATGATGGTCTCGTGCTATTCATGTGATGTTCGTATACGCTATGGCAGTACGGATCTCCTGTTGCGGCCGCCCTTGCCGCCGCTGTTGGAGGGTTATATGTGCAGAACCCCAGCTATAGTACCTTGATCCTCACGAGTCACGAGTCACGATACCAAAATACGTTGCGATTATAGAACACGCTCAAATACTTTGACTATACGATACTCAAACTAGTACGGCACTGCACTGCAGATGACAAGCGTGCTGCAGGCCAGAATCTGTCAACTCAAATTCGGTGGATGGTTCACGGCCAGTTGGGCTTTTGATGATTGGGCAGCTGCACGACGGATCGCAAACGCCCAGGGAGCAACTTAGGCCGTCGACGAATCACAACCGGTCGACTCGAAGAAGCATAGCGATGTACGGACAATTGAGTGAATTTGAAACATATTTGAACGATTCTGGAGGAAGTGTCCGTCCCTTGAAAAGAACTGCACCGAGCTTGAGCATAGGGGACTCCTAACGCGCGTACTACTACTACTCTTCTACTACTTTATTACCATCGGAGTTCAGCCGTCCACTCTTGATCTCCTACATTCGCGATTATCAAATCAGTCCTTGCAGGAAGAAGGATGAATGGTATGCAGCTTACGAGTAATCAATTTCCCACTGTGGAAGACATTTGCACTTATTGCCAGAGTCCGTGCAAATTGGATTAGGACGGCCCTCGCATTCCTCCCAGATAGCTAGGTTTCTTTCATTTGCAGTGCAGTAGAAGACATAGTCATCGGGGTTGGGGGGTTCCGGCGAATCTCCGTCCCCTCGAATAGCTGATCTAAGCTCCGCAGTTGTCCAGCCTAAGCTATTAACCACTTGTGTGATCGTAGATGGTTGGAGCAGACTTACCGTTGTCCAAGAACCAACTGCCGCATCTACGTTCTCCTGAACCAGGACAAGATTTGGCTGCAGCCAAATGAACAAAGCTCAATGACCAGACGATAAGGTTACCGGCGAGAGCGAGCTTCATGTTGCAGGTGGTGTAAGCGAGGCCACAAGATCAAAGGAGGGGCAAAGACACCAGTTTGGATATACCGTTGAGACTCCCAGTGATCACGTAAAGACAGGCATGGTAGTCTGTTATTTGTATCGCAGAAATCTTTGTTTGGGCACGGCAGTCTGGTATATAGCCCCTGCGTCTTCCGAAGCATGTGGTCCGTCCTAGAAGTAACTACATCAAGTTCAGACCCGATGATCCCACGCTCGTATGACACTTCATCAAGGAGAACAAGACAGCTGCTTCATGTCTTCCATTACGAACATGACATCGATTCATGCTTTTGCTTGGTATGATGTCATGTGCTTCTCCGAGGACCGTGTACTTGCAATCATACGAGAAACTCTGGGCATGTTCTTGATATTGTGGGGGCACGACGGATTGAAGAGCAAAGAGAGGCAATGGCATGGCTGCGACATAAGTTCAACGTCACAATAATATAAACAAGCATAATATAAACAAGCATAATATAATCTATTTACTACTTATTCCCACCTTAGCACCGGGCTTGTCTAGTGGCTAAAGATAGAACTTCAAGCAGCTGCGACAGGTGTTGGGTTGGGGCAATATGAAATCCGACATCTGCAAATCACGACAAGAAATGCACGAGCAGTGCATTCGAGGACTACGGGCTTCGAATGTAAATGGAAAGGAAATATTGACCATCAAAATTGGCAGGCAAACACCTATGCCGTCTGGCCTAGAAACCGAGGCACGACGAGCCCTTGACAGTTGCAACAAGCCGTTGGCCATTCGAAGCCATGCGTAGCTGTACGCGGGAGCTGCGAAGGCTTATCCGAACGCGGCGCCGGGTGCATGATGTGCATTATGACTAGCTCGCGGGAACTGAGGGGGGACTGCGTCAAAGCCGAAAGTTGCCGTCTACAACATCAGCAAGGCAATACGTCATAGTCGCGAGACGGCGGCAGCAACTGCGCAGCATGGCTCCTGGTGAAATTGAACAGGAATGGCTGGAATGCCGTGCCTCTGGATCCTAGTAGGATCTTCAAGGGAAAGTCCTTTGTGAATGAACCGGACCCTTTGCTGGTGTCTGACATCAAGTTTCCTGACGAGCACCCCATTGTGGCCAAGGTCCGCGACTTTGCAAAGGAAAAGCTGCCGCAGCAGACGTTTCAGCATTCGATGAGGGTGTACTACTACGGTACGGCGATTGAGCACTAGGCATTGCTCATGCTTTCGGGCTGACCTCGTCGCAGCAACCGCCATCATCAAGCAGCAGTTCCCCGAGCACGTGGCCGACTTCTCGCCGTCGACGCTGGCCCTGACCTGCCTGCTCCACGACATCGGCACCGCCAAGGAGTTCATCTCTGCATCGCGCATGTCGTTTGAGTTTTACGGCGGCATCAAGGCGCGCGAGCTCATCATCAGCCTTGGCGGGCCGCAGGACCAAGCCGACGCCGTGAGCGAGGCCATCATCCGCCACCAGGACCTCGGCGTCGACGGCACCATTACGTTCCTCGGGCAGGTCATCCAGCTCGCCACCGTCTTCGACAACGTCGGCGAGCACCCCAGCGTCGACGGATTCCCCAAGATCCTGCACAAGGACACGCGGGAGGATGTCATCGGGGCGTATCCGCGCCGTGGGTGGCTGGGGTGCTTTGCGGCGACGGTGCGCGAGGAGATGCGCCTGAAGCCGTGGTGTCACACGACGCACATTCCCGACTTTGCGAGCAAGATTGAGGGCAACACTCTTATGAGGCCTTATGAGTAGATGGGGAGCTCAGTTCTACACCAAGTGGCTGTCGAGGTGATTCATGGGAGTATTGCGATTGGGGTTTCAGATAGCATGCTTGTAAACAAAACATGAAGTAACAAATGTGCCGCTTACAACTCCGACGTGGATAAAGAAGCAAAGCAGAGCGTAGTTTTCGCCTCTGACGAGAGGCGGCAAGGAAGGTAAGGGGGCGCTCCCTGGCCTACGATGTCCATATTGAGGTGCTACATGGTTTGCAGCTGCGGGTCTACTTCAAACAGCTTTTCCACCAGCGGCATGGTCTTCCTTGACGTAGTGAGGTCACACCAGTAGCCGCCGTCTGCCTTGCACATGACCTGGCTGTTGACTAAACACATGCATTAGTCGCCGTACGTTTGTCGACGGGGAGGCGCAGCAGCGTGTTCAACGTACATCTTGTTGAGACATTGCGCTCAAGGGAGTGCCCCAACACCAAGGGTGCTGCCGAAGGAGGCGCTGCATCGCCCGCCGTCTTTTCGCTCCTGATGACAGCTGGGGCAAAGTCGATGTCACGCCACGCGCCGCACCAGTTGGTGACGGAGTAGCTGAGCTCCAGAGGCTCGCAAATGTGGATGGCGTATTTGCGGCGGCACATCTCGCGCGTGACAGCCAGGTTCCGCTCCATGCTTTCGAGCTCCAGGCTCTTGCGGACGCCGAGGCGGTGCCTGTAGGCGAGCTCGCATAGGGGCGCGTCGCGCGTGATGGGCATGCGTGCGATGGCGTAGGTGACGGCGTTGTGGAGGTATGGCTTGTCTGCAGGGAGGGCAGGATGTCGGCCTCGGCCTGCGACTGTTAGCCCGAACGTCGGAGCTTTCGAGCAAGAGGATTACACTACCGTTGACGGTGGAACTCAGGGTGACCATTTTTGGGGATGTTCGCCCTAGATATGCCAACTGTATGCATGGTGAGTAGTTTTCCAGCTGGTTCTCGAGATGGGGAGTTCCGTACCTTGGCCAGCAAGCCAGAAATCACGTCTCCATTTGTCAGTGGAACAGTGTCCTCGCCGTGCTTTGCCCTCAGACCGACATTATACCGATCCCGCATGTTCTCGATCACTATGGTTGGGAGGAACAGTAGCCGCCGGGCGTCCTTGGGGGCAATCACGAGATCGGGGATGAAGCTCGTGACTACAACCGTCCTCTCCGCTTTATTGGTGACACGGTACGTGTTCCTCCTTCTCAGTTCCTTCAGAGAAAGGTCCTTTGGCCCGTCGAGCGCGCCAGGGCTGAGCTCCAAGAACGGCACGGGCTCCTGGCCGGCGACGAGTTGCAGCCAGGCTCGTATCATGCTCGCGTAACCCATCTGGTCTGCTACCGCGTGCGGCAGGCTGAGCGCCAGCACCGCAGCGTCCGCGTAGTGGGTGATGTGTACGAGTAAGAGCGGCGTGTCGGGCTTCTCATATTTCCGCTCGAGCGGCCAGTCGGGCGCTATCCAGTGAGATTCCAGCTCCGGCACGGAGCAGGCTCCGAAGAACGGGCGACTCTCCGAAGACGTCTCCCTTGGCAGCAGACGAGCTGCTTCGAGAGTCGAATCTATGACCTTGTCCGACCACTGGAACAAGGCGTAATGGGCCGGGAATGGCGTTGGCAGATGGTAGTCCAGCAGCTCGGGCTTGCCTTTGCGGTGAGCAATGCGGGCGCCGAGGATGGGCAGATGGTCCCGGATGAGTCGGTCCAACGCGTGTCGCAGCGCGTCTCCGTCCAGATCAGCATCGCGGAATACGAAGAAGAGCATCGAGCGGATGTTGTCAATCGGCCGCCACCGGTCCTTTGGCTCCAGAGGTATGACTTTGACGTCCTCGGCGGGCATTGCCGCCGGACTCGACGTCTTTTCCGTGCCCATAGCTCTCATTGGCGATGTTTGCTGAGATGAAGTCTGAATGAGCGGGCAGACGCTCACGCGCACGCGTGCGCACCTTGTTTCGCAATATCGGCATCGCTGGGATGCTGCTTCAAAGCGTGCGTGGCGTCGCTAAGCACTAGTCGAGGTGAGCATTACGGCTGAGGTGGGTTTTGCGTTTGCACGGGCATGCCGTGGAGACGGCACTCAGCTGCCCAATAATTTGCTTGATTACTCTATTCTTAAGCAACACCTCATAAGATTCGCCCTTCGTTGGGGCTGTTCGTCATGTGCAGCTGGAGGCGAGTCACTGAGCTTCCGAGAGTTCCGCCTTTGACCGCACCGGGCTGCTGACCAAGAAACAAACGCCAGCCGCAAAGCTCAGGCCATTGACTTGGTCTGCTCTCCATCTTCGGAGCTTTGAGGCCATCGTAGTCCATGGGTCGCCTTGGTGCTATCCCAGGTCGTCACTCTCTGGGGCTCACTTTGTCGGCTGCGACCAACATCGTAGCTTGTTCAACGCCTACATGGCTCCTCGACAAGTCGGCTAGGCATCGGTGGCGATACGCTGGGCTCAATGTAAGCTTCGTCATCGATGCAGTGATTGCTGTTGCCATGTGGGCCTCTCAACGAGGTCTCACATGCTTGATGGTCTTTGCCGTGCTTAACGGCATGTCTGACGGCGCTGGGCGGATGGTTTGGGTTTGGGATCAATGCTCACGGCGGCTGGCAGATTGCTCAGCCGGCCAAGAACGCAGAATGGCTTGGTGAACCCTTTTCCGCAACGGCTTCGTTTGCAAGTATAAGCTTCGCATCCGGGTCAGGGGCGTTGTTCGTTACACCCGTCTCCAGCTGCCGCCTATCTTTGTCACGATTCGAAAACGCATCAGCATTCCTCCAACACCGGAGCTTTATCCTGGAAGGCAGACACCAGGCATGGCCGGGCAGCCTCATGTCGTAGTCGAGATTAGAGCGGCAGAGCCAGGTCGTGTTGGCCAGCCTATAGTTGGCATTGATCGTACGGGAGCACAATGGAGGACTCGTTGATGCGGGCAGAGAAGCAAACGACTCTTGCGACCAGAACAATGGTGGGTACGCGCATTGGTCGACTTTTGGAACGCTTGAATGGAGGGAGGGACGAGGATGAACGTCTTTGCTGAAAAACATACTTCAGTAACGGATGCTGTTCCTGGCCCCTCCCCTCGTTATCAAAACTATTTCTGCGTGAGGAACACTCTGCTGCGTAGGTGACGATAAGCAGCTTCCCCAGCCCGCCAGTGCACACATCGCATCACACTGCTTCATCTGCAGCCAGCCCCCTCCTCTGCGGCTCTTCTGGCCCTCGACGGCCAGAACTTTCCCCTGGCCGTTCGATGGACGCAGCATCCCTACGCGCAAAACCAGCACTACTCCCCGGCGCATCCAGCTGCTCCTGCAGCCACTTCCTGTCCTTTCCCCAACCCACGCTCCGAGTAAACGTCTGCGCGGCATAGTCCACGTCGCCCTCTGCTTCGTACGCGAACGCTTCTTTCTGCTGCAGCGGCAGGTGGTTGTACCGCCAGTCCCAAATCGCAGCGTACGATGTCCTGTACGAAGCGAGCGCCATGACGACGCCGATGAGGCCACCGCCGACAATGTCATACCAATTGTGCGCGGCGTCGATGGTGAGCGAGCAGGAGATCGTCACGGCCAGCAGCAGCGGCACCATCAGCAACGCGAGCTTCCAAAATGCCGGCTTGTGGTCGGCCCAGACCTTGAGCTTCGCGTTCATCCAGAGGAAGAGGAACCCAAACCCGGCAAAGGCGGCTGTCGAGTGCCCGCTGGGGAACGACGTGATGGCCGTCTTGAGCTTCATGGCGTCCGTCTGGGTGCAGATCTCGGTGGTGTACATGACGCGTTGGAAGCCGACGCCGTTGAGGCCCGTCTTGTTGTGGGCGCCCGCGCGCGAGATGTCGGGCATGCAAACGTCGAGAAAGTATGGCCGGAAGCCGCCGATGAGCTGCTTGACGATGACCTGGAAGAGCGATCCCAGCAGCACGGCCCATGTGGAGCCCATGATGGCGTTGCTCGCATCCCAGACGGACTTGACGCGGACCTGCGCCGCCAAGCAGACGACGACGGGGCCGCCGATAGACACCACCCCGGAGAGCCACGAGGGGATGATCCAGCCGCGATAGGGGTACGCCCACTCCGGATAGACGATGTCGCCGGAGCCGTCGAAGGCGATGGGGAAGTTGCGCGTTATGGGAATGGGGGCGAGGTAGATCTGTAAAGCAAATTAGGCGACAAGACAGCACGCACGCCGCACGGGAGACGGCCGCTCACGCCGGATGTGAGACCAAACACGATGAGCATGCACGCGCAGTCGAACCAGTTGAGCACAATCCACCGTACTGCGAATGCCTTGAACGCCGAAGCGAAAGGCTGTCTGCGGCCTGAAGGAGAGGCAGCACCACCTGACGTCGACCGGGGAGGCATCGTCTGCGTGTTGGTCTATTGGCAGGCTCCTACTCCACGCACCTTGCCGCTGCAGTGGCTTTTCGCTGTATCGATGATTCGGCGAATGATATGAAACATGGCAATGTGGTCTGTAATGGCAGAGAGTTGCAAAGATAACACTTCTGACGGTTATCGCGAGGTTGACGTCATGTGCTTCGGTGGTAGTCGCGTACCAGCTCGACCTCACGACGCAACCTGACGGTGCGCGTCAGGTTGGTTCGTTTTGAAGTAAGGAACTACCTTACTCAATGGCGCTGCGACTTTCGTCGATCAAGGCTCGGCCGCCATGGCTGGCGTCGATGAAGCTCCGAGAGCTACTGGGGTCACAGGGCAGCCAGCACCAGCTGTGGTGGTCGAGTTGAATGCCCTCGAGACCGTTGGCCGTGCGAATAATTTATCATCTAATCTAAGCCCCCGTCCAACCCCAGTCATTAGCTCTCATCGGCAGAATTGGAAGCATCTGCAAAGGCATTGTTCTCATTCGTTACGCTGCCCGCCGCTCCCTTGACCCTGCTCCTTGATGCCATACGTCCAGCAATTCATGTACGTCCTCGAACAACCGCTCTTGTGCCCCAGCCTCTCCCCACACTTGCCGCAAGGCTCGGGCTACTCCAGGGTGGTCCATCAGCTTAATCGCACCCTCCTCATAGCCATCGGTGGAAGAACTC
The DNA here is from genome assembly GCA_024340015.1 of Tolypocladium ovalisporum. Classification (NCBI taxonomy): domain Eukaryota; kingdom Fungi; phylum Ascomycota; class Sordariomycetes; order Hypocreales; family Ophiocordycipitaceae; genus Tolypocladium; species Tolypocladium ovalisporum. The sequence continues at coordinate 295,707 of JALHBZ010000152.1, read as the reverse complement.
ACCACCTTTCCCGTGCGGACCTCGGTCTCGTTCGACTGAGCCGTCTGCCCTCCGCTGTCGGCCTGCTTGGGCTGTTTGGACTTTGAGTCCGTCATTCTTTCAGCTTGATAAAATGTGCGTTGCGTAGTTGTCGGTTTGGTGTTTCTCATCAAGGCCCTCCCGGGGGAGATAAGTCGGAGTGATGTCCCCAAGATTTGTCACACAGTATGCTGTGTTGGCGGTGATGTCACGGGCTTGTGTCAATGCAACGGTCCGACGCCTAGCGCTACCTGGCAAGCCAACGGAATTGAAAGATGACTGAATTGGCCAAAGTTTCGAGAGTCACACGATATCAGCCAGAAGCCTATTCGAACTTTTGACGATGATGCCATTAAAATGCGGTCCAACTATATGTTCTAGTCGCACAGAAGAAGCGCAACACCAACAATGCGGGATAGAATACTGGCCGGATGCTTGAAAAAGAAAATCAAGAAAAACATTCCATACAAAATCAACCAGACACGCAAAACCCGACAGCTCGCGGCATGCAGGTCGCAAACATCCCACCCCCAAGGGCATTCCGATCGCCCTCACAAATTTACAGAGCCACCATGCCAGCGCCAGCGAAGATGGCCACCACCATATACAGGCCGACGGTGTAGTCGCCGACGGAGAAGGCGCGGGCCATGGGGGCGCCGGGGGCCGCGAAGCTGTCGCTCTTGCCGGTGGGCTTGGAGCTGCCGCCACCGCTGACGGCGGCAGTAGCTGTAGCGACGGCCTTGTTGAGGTCGCTGGCCTTGGCCAGCTTGGAATCACACGACGAATCCGTCGCGGGCTTCTGGATGTTGGCCTGGCCCTTGAAGTCGCACGCGGCCGTCGCCTTGTTGAGCTTGTTGTAGTAGGCGTCGAGGACGTAGTCGAGCTTGTCGCTGTCGGAGCACATGCTGTAGGCGCCGTAGACGCCCGTCGACGAGTTGCCGTTGATGGCGGTGCACACCTCGGGCGCCGCACCGCAGATGAAGCCGAACATGGCACCGTACTTCTTGGAGTCCAGGCCCGAGTTCTGGACGCAAGAGCGCGACTTGACCATGCACTCGCAGAGCGACGCGTCGGGGGCGGGGGGCAGTACAGAGTTGGCCTTCCAGGTCGAGGTCAGATCGGGGCACTTTTGCAGCTTGGCAGACGGGCTGTACGAGTCGCGGCTGACGGTCTTGGGGTCAGCCTTGTTGACCTGCTTCTTGAGCGCGTCAAAGTCGTCGAGCTTGGTAGCCTTGTCGTTCTTGACCTTGACGAGACCTATCCGGAGCAACAGAGTCAGCACTGGGACTGGAGCATCAGAAACAAGGACGGCCAGGCCTATGCTTACCGTAGTCGTTGGCCTCCTGGAAGTACATGTAGACGATGCCACCGGAGAAGACCTTGGTCATGTCGTCACTGTAGAGAGCCTCGGTCTCCTCGAAGATGCGTTCCTCGGCACCGCCGGGAATGTTGCAGCCGTACTCGGCGAAGAAGACGGGGACGGAGTACTCCTCGAAGAACTTGATCTGGTCATTGTAGCCAGACTTGGCCATGCTGCTCTTGCCGCACCACGAATAGATGTTGTAGCCCCAGAAGTCGATGGAGTCCTCGACAGTGCCGCAGTTGAAGTAGTCGGCAATCTCCTGGCGGATGTCGGCATCGTCGTTGGCGGCGTATCCGACGCCCATCCAGCGCGAGTTCTTCATGTTCTTGATGTAGGCCTTGGTGTCGCGGACGGCAGCCTTGACGTAGGCCGAGGCACCCGTGTTGGTCTTGTTGTTGCTCACCTCGTTACCGGCGAAGAAGCCGATGACGTTGGAGTACTGGCCCAGCTCGTCGACGACCTTTTGATAGCGGGAGAAGAGTTCCGTGTTCCACTGGGGGCTATCGCGGTTGATGGACAGGCTGGGCTCGCCAAGATCCGAAATGACGTAGATGCCCGCTTCCTGAAGCATCTTCATGCAATCGGAATGGTCGGCCTTGGGGTCGATGGCGTAGGTTCGGATCACGTTGGTGCCAAGCTCCTTGAGGAGAGGCACGTCGCGCTTGCAAATGTCCTTGTCGGAGAGGGGATCGACGAACTTGGTGGTCTTGTCGTTGGTGGCGCCGGCGGCGGACGTGTCCTGCTGGTAGGCAACGCCCTTCATGAAGAACTGGGTGCCGTTCTTGTAGAAGAACTTGGAACCCTGGGGAGGAATCAGCAACTCGGTCGAGGCAATAGCATTCCCCTAGCCGTGGCGCAACAAACCTTCATCTCAATCGGCGGGAGGTCGGCCGCCAGAGCGCTGCCGGCCAGCGCGAGTAGCGCCACGGACAACTTGGCGAAGGCCATGATGATGGCTTGTGCTGGAGAGTGCCGAGGGAGATGCGTTCAGTTCGAGCAGAGCAATGCGCAAGAAGCACGAAAACGGAGGGTTCGAGCGAAAGCGCGGCGCGTCCAGCGAAAAAAAAGAAAAGAAAACCAAGGTGTATTTTAATGAGTGTCAGGAAGAGTGAGGTATATGCCCTCGAAAAGATGTGAAGAACGAGAACAGGCAAGAGAGGAAATAATGCACGCCTCTATTCCCTGGAAACGAGTGTGTTTTGTCGAGGTTCAAGGAGGAGCGGGCTTGAAGGGGCCGCGACAGCCAGGTCGTCGGTCAGGGACCGTGAGATTGGGAGCGCCAATAGCTGGCCACCGGAGCGCAACGCAGGACCCAGCGCTAGCAGGCGCCAGGAGAGGCTCGTAAACGGGCCGCGACGCACTGCTTCGAGGCTCCCACTCTCGGCCCCCCTGGATGGGACGGAGGCGCAGCAGGCTACCTGTATGCTCTCACGAGCCAGGGAGTCATGCTTGCTTGGACCAATTCAGGGGTCCAGCGCACGCTGCGGCCAATCAGCGGCACGTGCCTGCCAGCCGTCATCTCGCTAGCAACGAGTAGTGTTGCCATCGGTCCATTCACGCCATGGTCTGACTGAAACGTGCTAGCGCCGGGCCGTTGGGTGCCGCCACGCGGACTGTGCGACATTTCCGACAACACGGTAGCTGGCGTCGAGCAGAAATGCTCGTAGGGGGCGAGTCCCACCAGCTTCACCCACCCTGGTATCCACTACGCTTTCCGGGCGCGACGCTCGTGGCGGGCCATGCGTCAACGGTGGTTGATGCGATCCACGGATGCGACAAACTGACCGTTTCCGAGTTCCATTGGGGGACGACCTGGTGTTCCTAGTACTATGTCATTACAATGTAGATCAGTGCCGACCATATTCAACCCCGAGCACGGCAGTCGCTGCTGGCGCAAACGACGGCGACAGACCAGACATAACGCAAACGCGCTCAAGCACTCTCGTATCCCGCTGACAACTTGCCAAGCCCCAGCAATTACTCGTGCGCGTTTGCTCCACAGCATCCATCGTCCCTTGAGATCGCCTCCACGAATACAAATTGCCACCGCTCGACAATTTACTTCCATCAAGAATGCTGCTCGGGGGCCCTTGGCTCGGCGTTCACCGCGCCGTGACATCCGTGTGTTATGCTCATCTGTCTCTCGCGTGCCCAAAGCCAGGGTCGTCGCCTCCCTCGATGTCTCCAGGCCTGTTCCTGCGGCTGGCGACCGAGCGCTGTGGTCGCTGTGCTGCGCCGGAGGATTCGAGCTGCCCTATCTAATACGGGAGATTGCCCTTTATTTCTTCCCAGACCCATTAGGCCTCGTCGGCCACGCGGCTGTGCGATACCGAGAGGCGCTGTGGCAAACGATGTAGAACGGCTGTAGAGCGGCCACGGACCTCGTCTGGCATGCCGTTCCGCCCACCATTATCCGTTGCAATAGGGGTGTTTTTCTCGCACATCGGTCGTCTCTTTGGTTGCCCTGCACCCAGCGAAATCGGGGTGCCCGGTGCACCGATTCAGCGTCCTCGGAACTTGTAGTAGACGCTACCGACGCCATACAAGACCTGATCCCACATTTGATGCGTCTTTCGCCAGACTCCGCCCTGAGGCAGCTGCTGGTGATAGTGGCGCCGTTGCGGTTCAATGCGATGCTGCGGCTCAGGAAAGTAGTGTTCGTCGTGGTAGTACAGCCGAGTCATCGTTTCGTTGGTTTGAGGTTTTGTTTGCGATTATAGGCGTGGTTTGAGATGTCGCGTTCCTATATGCTTACTCGCCGACCTGCCTTACTCCTGCCTGATGCGAAACGGGCGTCTCTTATAATAGACAGTACCCGCCGACGGGCACATGGGATGTCCGTCGCCATCGTCAGAGTGCGAGCGCACTGCGGCTTGCCAGCCTAGAACGTAGCCAACCACGGGCCATCCAACAGGCGCCGCCTGGCCGGCTGCCTGCGACCTCAGCCCCGTAACCTGGCCCCGCACAGCCCCGATCAGGTGCGGCAGGCGACCGGGAGACCGGCCTGCGTGCTCGGCGCCTCCCGTGTTGCTGTCACTTGTCGTTGACGAAAAGGGTGATTGCTGTCGCTAGTGGACTTGCCTGCCTGCGTTTCCCTACAGAGCTCCAAGACGCCTGTCTGCTGGGCGTTTTTGGCGGTTGCGTCGACGGGCAACGGCCGGGGCTGACCTGGTCTATGAAGTGGCGAGGGTGATCATGTATTGCTGCGCACCTGATGATTGTGGCGTCCGACTTTTTGGCGGGCTTGCGTTTGGCCGTGACCTGCAAGGCTGTGTGACCGAACCGTCACTGCCACTTCGATATGCCGCATTACCTGATGTCGGCAGTTAACGTCCGCACTATAGGTCTGTCGTGCACGGGACCCTCGGCATCGTGCTACTAAGACTGGGTCCTGGAATGAGAGAGTACGACGCCGGCTGATCTAGCAGGCCAGACACAGTACATGTACCATTTCGTCCCGGATAGAAGGCATGAACGACATGAGCGGAGTTCTTGATGAAGGTACATTAGGCTACCCCTTGGGGTTGGCTGAAAATCGGCTTGCGCCAAATGGAAATAAAATGATCGAGTCGTGATGTTGAGAGGTCGAACGGCTCGTCTCAACTACGCCTGTGCAGGAAGGGACTGCCTCGTACACACGATGCCAATTATTACCCGTGCTCTTGCACCGGTGGCCATCACTTCGGATACCGGTACCGAGTCGTTGCTGCGAACGCAAATATCCTCGACGTGGCCGTAGACATCGTGCCGAGCCATCGCGACTCTCCGGCTTCGCTCCTGATCAGTTCTTTCTTTAAAGCCCTTCGTGTCTGCTGAACTGGGACGCAAATTGATGCGTTTGCCATTTTGCAGGGAATGTCCAGAAAATGTGACTTTCGAACCACTCAAAGCACATGCAGTACTGTATCAAATTATTCCGGCACGGAGACAGCCTGAGCGTGATGACCCGCAACAGGTTCCAGATGATGTAATGGTTCACTGCGGTCAAGCTAGAACCCTTTGCCCTCGCTGGACTCTGTTCGGTGCAGGTTTGGGAGGAACTGATGTCTTGGTCGACCTCAACAATACGTCAGATGTTCGACGTGATGTCATCCCGCGCCTGCTATTTCCCCTCCCCTCTTGGGCATATATGAGCCCAACTTTAGCGAAGAAACTACGTCTGGTGAAACTTGATCATTCAAAGGATTATCATCCAATTCGTTCTGATTAATCTGACTCAAACACTTCGGACGAAAGCACACGACAACCGAGATCCTACATCTCCAGTAACGCCATGTCTGGTCAAAACCGAAAGGCTCCCGGCGCTGGGACCAAGGTGCGCCTTCATCACTCGAGCCCATCGCCGGTTTGAATTTTCCATGGAGCTCTTTGCTGACAACGGTCCAGGTTGACCCCGGCCGCAACGCTCCCGTCAGCCAGGAGGGAGCTGGTTTCGTCGATTCTGACTCTCTCGCCGCCGAGTCCAAGAAAGAGGGTGGGGGATTCTCTGAGAACCGCGACGCTCAGCCTGGAAATACTTCCTCCCACTCAGGCCGGGGAGGAGTACGTTCGGAGGAGACGTCACGCGGAAACTTGGCCTCTGAGGGTGGCGTACATGTAGGCCAGGGGATCGACCGGGCCCGACCACATGGCAAGAACTTGTCTGAAGAGAGTGATTTTGATGACTCTAGGATCACAGATGGTCTGAAGAAGGCTCTCGACTCTGAGCCGGGGTCAATGGACGACCCGAGCAGGCTGGCCGAAGCGAAATTTGCGCGAAATGCAGCTGCAGGACCGAATGCCGCTGGTCGCAGGGAGGATAAGCTGTCGACCGGCACTGCGTTTGACGGCCTGGACCGAGAGACGTCTTCGTAAATCGGGTATGAAAAAGCAATAGGTGCAAATTGGGAACAAGTCAATGTCATGTTTGATACATAAAATCGATGACAAGAGCATGACCCGTAGTTGTGTACATGGTAAGGCATCACTTGCACTGAGACGAGCTACACTTGGGGTTTCTCCATCAATCGGATTTCGTGACACAACTGCTGCCGCGGCAAGCTACTCACGCGAGCCAGCATGTGTATAATGTCGGATGGGCGGCACTGGAGACGCGCGCACGGCTTACACGGCGGTTCTTATATGGCAGCCTAGTGGTCACTCGGGAGGCGCTGCGTGGCACCGACACTCCCGGCGGTGCCACCGTCTCACCTGGCGACGGCCTCCAGGCATCAGCATTTGGCAGACGAGTTTATCTTATATCGACGGCGACGGCAGACATTCCTGCAGCCGTAGCCGCGCTCGTCATGACCAGGCCTGGGGCGGAGCAGCTCGGGAACATCGCAATGACTACTGGTCTACAGTGGGTAGCTGGTCGTCCACCTCATCTGATAATTTGACGCTGACCCTGACAGCTGCACATAACTCCTGCTCCTGGTGCACGCCTGTGTATCTTTATACCGGCAAAGCCGTCACCGGTGGTCACGAACATTGCACATAAAGGCGTGCAGCGATAAGAGCCTCGCCATGGCGCCCGAAGATGCTCGAGGAGCGACGTCGGGTCGGTCAGAGAGGCCGTCATCTCGACAGGCTACAGCCAGTCCATGTGAGTCTCCAGGACGGGGGACGGTGTTGGCGACCACAACGACGGCGCCACATCACGACTACATCCCGGATGAGCAAGAACTGGAGCGGCGGCGGTTGGGCGAGGCGCAACCTCAGCTCGTGCCGAAAGAGGTCTTACTGAACAAGTTTCATGTCGACACAGCGACGACGGATGAGACTTGGCGAAAAGTGATGCCGCAACGAGGTTCCAGGTCGGGTGGAAGAACGTAACCACGGCGGCACGGCATTGTTGCAACGCCCAAGTTCATCTTGTATATATACGACCCGGACCAGTCGAGCAGTTGGCATCAATTTGTTGCCTGGTATATCGCAGACACTTTCAAATCCCTAATGAAGTCCAAATATCTAAATTACTCTGCCTCTTCCTCATCGGCTTGCTACAGGGCAGGTTCTCGACAAACGAGAAAGGTGTAGGGTAGGCTATAACCTGCATCCCATCGGCGGGCGGTGGAGGGGCGGCCGGAAAAAAATATAAAATTCTTATCGGCCAAAGACGGGACGGCCAGCAGCTGCGATGACGTCAAACATCAGCAAGTGCATCGGAGGTGTCTGTCTCAGGCCAGCGGTAAATGGGCTGCATAGCAGAGCGCGATGCACCATCACGGAATCAGAATTCTCCCTCCCCATGGCGGGCGTTGTCGGCGTTGCCCGACGCGAGGAGAGGAGGCTCTTTGCTCTGCCTCCCTGCCGCCCGCAAAGGTGGCGATTAGCCTTCGTTTTTTTTGTGTTTGGCCGTGCCCTGACTGGCTGGTGCATGCTCTAGCTTGATGCACGTGGGGCCACGCTTATCAGCCAAAATTTTGATACGCCCCACCAGCGAAAAATCACCCCGCCTCTGTGCGAATACCTGTACACTGTTCTGTTGGTCTCACCCAGCACCAACTTCCAACAACGGCTCTCTCACAAGCCAAACAACCTGGGTGCCACTCTCCTTACCGTCGCCAGGTCCCGTTCGTCCCTTCAGAGCAGTCCTGACCCTCTGACACGCGGCTCATCTGGCTGTGCTCGACCGTCCTCGACATCTACAGCCTCGCAGCGCGGACGCTTTCCCTTTTGCTACCGACTTGAACTTTTCTTAGTCGTCTTCAACCTAGACCGCCAACATGGCACCTTCCGCAGCCAAGGAGAAGAGACTCGCCAAGAAGGCCGCCGAGAAGAAGGGCAAGAAGACTGACGAGGTCCAACTCGACAAGCACGGCAACATCATCAAGGAAGATGCGCCGGCCACGTCGGGCGCGAAAATGGACGAGGTCAAGCGTCTTGCCGACCAGATGGACAAGCACGGCATCTCTGACCGCGTCACCACCGGTGTCCTGGCGTCGACGCCCACCAGCAAGGACGTCAAGATCACCAGCACCAGCCTGGTGTTCCACGGCAAAGTCCTCATCACCGACTCCACCCTCGAGCTGTCCTTTGGCCGTCGATACGGTCTGCTCGGAGAGAATGGCTGCGGCAAGAGTACCATGCTCAAGGCCATTGCCGCCCGCGAGTTCCCCATTCCCCAGCACGTTGACATTTACCTGCTCAACGAGGGCGCGCCCCCGTCTGAGCTTGGTGCTCTGGAATGGGTCGTCAAGGAGGCCGAGAACGAGATGGCTCGCCTCGACCACCTGGCCGAGAAGCTCCTGGAGGACGAGGGTCCTGAGAGCCCCGTCCTCGTTGACCTCTATGATGTAAGTCGTCCTCGTACTCTACCATCTCATGCGGTCAATGTGCTAACCCACGCCTGCAGCACATGGACAAGATGGACCCCTCGACGTTTGCCACCCGCGCCTCGCTGATCCTGACGGGTCTCGGCTTCAACAAGAAGACCATTCACAAGAAGACCAAGGACATGTCCGGTGGATGGAGGATGCGAGTCGCTCTGGCCAAGGCCCTGTTCGTCAAGCCCTCGCTGCTCCTGCTCGACGACCCCACCGCCCATTTGGATCTCGAGGCCTGCGTGTGGCTGGAAGAATACCTCAAGAAGTGGGATCGCACCCTGGTGCTCGTCTCCCACTCCATGGATTTCCTCAACGGTGTGTGCTCAAACATGATTGACATGCGCTCCAAGGCCCTGAATTACTACGGCGGTAACTACGACTCTTACCACAAGACGCGCTCCGAGAATGAGACGAACCAGATGAAGGCGTACACAAAGCAGCAGGATGAAATTGTCCACATCAAGAAGTTCATTGCCAGCGCCGGTACTTACGCCAACCTGGTCAGACAAGCCAAGTCGCGACAGAAGATCCTGGACAAGATGGAGGCCGACGGCTTCATCCAGCCCGTACAGGAGGACAGGGTATTCAGCTTCCGCTTCGCCGATGTCGAGAAGCTCCCGCCCCCCGTCCTCTCCTTTGACGACGTCACCTTCTCCTACTCGGGCAAACCCGAGGACGACCTGTACCGTCACATGGATCTGGGTTTCGACATGGACTCCAGAACAGCCCTGGTGGGCCCCAACGGTGTCGGCAAGTCTACCCTCCTCCGCCTGATGACGGGTAAGCTGTCGTCGACTGGTGGTGCCGTCACCCGCCACACCCACTTGAAGCTCGGTCTCTACTCGCAGCACAGCGCCGAGCAATTGGACCTGACCAAGTCGGCCCTCGACTTTGTCCGCGACAAGTACTCGGAGAAGTCTCAGGACTACCAGTTCTGGCGCCAGCAGCTCGGCCGATACGGCCTCAGCGGCGAGTCCCAGACGGCCCTCATGGGCACGCTGTCCGAAGGCCAGAAGAGCCGTATCGTCTTTGCGCTGCTGGCCATTGACAGCCCCAACATGCTGCTGCTCGACGAGCCTACCAACGGTCTGGACATTCCCACCATTGACAGTCTGGCCGATGCCATCAACGCCTTCAACGGAGGCGTTATCGTCGTCTCTCACGACTTCAGGTAAGAACTCAGCGTCCATGTTATAGCCACTGAACAAGACAACTAACGGCCATTACAGACTGCTGGACAAGATTGCCAAGCAGATCCTGGTTTGCGAGAACCAGACAATCAAGACATGGGGCGGCAGCATCGGCGATTACAAGGACTACCTGCGAAAGAAGATGATTTCGTCGGGTGCCGTCTGAGGGGCTGCAAATGCCGAGGCTTCATTGAATACATGGATATAGAGGGTACGACAAAAAGGCATTAAAAGGGGCGGCTACATGGATCCAGCGGCACACGGCAAGTCGTCCAACATGACAGTGACGAAACGCCGCACGACGCATTAGCATGGCCGCGATACCCTTAGAGATGCGGGTTGCATGCATTCATGGCAAGAGGCTCTTATTTTACGTTTTCAACGGGATAGACTGGGCTGCTTTGTTTGAGATCTTCTCAGAGTTTGACTCAACGACACTGTATGTGGTGTCAGGACGAATATTAAAAGTTCCGGGATTGGATTCGCTTGCTGAAAGACTCGTGGTGAATGAAGACGTGATTGATCTGGCCAGCAAGCCGCCGCCGCTCCGCGTGAGTCAGCCGGCGACTCTGCACCTTAAGGTACCTTACCTTGACAGACCTTAGATCGCGCTTACGGGAGATTTTCGTCTGCATCGCGACCAAATTATATAAAGGCTAATGATTATGCGTTCAAACCCCCCCATAAGCTGCCAACTCAGCAAAGTAATTGGCATCCGTCGCCAGCCATGACCTCATTCAAGATCCGGACAGCGACGGCGGCCGACGGGCCCGCCATCTCCCACGTCCACTACGAGGCACTCAAGACGTACCACGACTTTTACGCGGCGTTCCTGGCAGTGCATCCAAAGGACCTGATACCGGCGGCGACGAAAAGGACGCTGAAGGACCCCAATGCGGTTTTCCTCCTCGCAGAGGAGGGGCTTGAAGTAGTAGGGTTTGTGCGGTACAGAGTTGTTGAGGGCAAGGGACAGGACAGTGAGGACAAGGGAAACGACAACGAAAGGCAGCAGAGCAATGAGGCTCAGGTCCGGTCGGCGCCGTCGCTATTTGCGCCCAAGGAGCACATGAAGGATTTGTGGGAGAGGTTCAATGAAAGAGAGGCCGAGATGGATGCGTGCTACGAGAAGACTACAAAGGGTCAAAGACACTACTGCAAGCTACTCACTCCCCTGCCCGCTCGTTGACGCGTCAGCTAACGCAGCGCAGTTGTCAACCACCTCATGGTCGACCCGTGCCACCAGAGAAAGGGCATCGGAGGGCAGCTCCTCCGAGCGGTCACGGACAAGGCCGACGCGGAAGGTGTGCCAACGCTGCTCGTTGCGTCGGCAGAGGCGCACGACCTGTACCTGAGACTCGGGTTCGAGGTGCTAGGGAGGTGGACGATTGACAACGGGTACTGGGCGCGAGAAACCGTCCGGCACGAGCAGCAGCTGGGCATCGGCGGGAATGAGGGGTTGGAAGAGAGGTTTCGAGGGATGAAGGAGGAGGAGGCGTACATGGTGAGGTGGCCAAGTATGCGATGGGGAGTGATTGAGTGATTGAAGTAGAGATGGATGAAGCCACTTGAGCCCATCACCCTTGGCTCTGGGATGGCTGACTTGCAGCTTGGTGACCGAGCTATCTGTCAGTCGTATCGTTAATATGACCGAGGCAAACTGACGCCGGGCCTGCCGCCGATGGCCTGAAGTCACCAATTCGAGGTGATTTCCGGTTTGCTACCCAGCATGCCCGTAGCTCAGCACCTTTGTCCCCCAAGATTTGAGCCCTTGAATATCCATCAAACCCGGGATCAAACCCGTGCTTGAATCAAGCCCGTGCTTGAATGCGTCTGTAGTGCCACTGCTGTGGTTCTCGATCCGTTCCGTTTCCCATAACGAGAAGTCGGGGCGGTCAGTCACGTGAAGTTTCACCGACTTGAAAGCTTCTCACCATTCTGGGACTCGCCGCTGACGGCACGAGATGGATCAGACCCGACAGGCTCAAACGAGCAGCAGCAGCAGCAAGGGGGCTAGCCCCGTCTGACGCCAGTAGACGCCACGTCCATTCTCAGCGCCGAGCACACTCTAGCCCCGAGGCCCCCAAGACCAATCAATGGGCGCCTCGATGCGCGGCGACGGGCCTGTTGTTGGGTCTGCGGATGCTTTGCAATCAACGGGCGCCTCGCAACGGACTAAAGCAGCACGACATGGTGTTCTCATTGCGGCGACGGCGAGGGGGACGGACACAACGACGTGAAAATCGTGGGCACGAGGTGCAGCGGCTGCTGGCCAATTGGGTGAAGCTAGAGCCGTTGGCGGAAGGGATGGATCGCGTCTGACGCAGAAAGGTCGCACATGCAGGGTCGCTGCCGTGCTGGTGAACCTGGAGCAAGTCCTCTCACGGCAGGGTGTCCTTTGCCCCTGATGGAGGGCCAGACTCGGCTGCGGGGGTGGCAGACGCCCGCCAGTTCTGGCATCGAGGGCTCGAAGGAGTACGGATAGTCCGTAGCTCGTAGCAGCCTGTGAATAGGTAGGTAGTCAACGCCGGGCCACGCCCATGGCGTCGAGATGTGCTTCTCCGAGAGCAGAGGCGCTGATTGGCTCAGCCGGCACGGGGCTTCTCGGGGCAGTGGAAGCCGAGTACCCGCTGCCGTTGTTGCGATGATGCTTGTGGGTGCTCTTCGTGAATGGCAGTTTGTCGCATTCGCAGTCGATGAAAGAGCGTGTGCGCGCTGAGCTGGGGCTGGCGGTGGCGTCGGCGTCGGCGAAAAGACGGGAGTCTTGGTGGATTTTGGGGGGTCCCGTCAAAGGATGGGAGAGGGACTTGCCTCTGGGCCGCCCACACCCCAGATCGGATCGCCGCGCGCCAGCGTGGAGGTGAGGCGGATCCACCGCGAGTCTCCAGACCGGGCTGTTTGCGTGGCGGCCTTGGCTGGCCCTGGCAGCATCAGCATTCGGCACGCACCTCAGCCAGCAGCGTCGCGAACTGACCGGCTGCTAGAGGAGCAAAGGGCCTGCTGCTGCGACATCGTCGGGATCCGCCATCACCACGGGGCCCTCGCTTGCATCGCCTGTCCCCTGCCCGCCCGCTGCATGCCGTCTCCTCCCATCCCCCTTCCATCATCACCTTGACCCTTCGCCCCCAGCATCATCAGCCCGCGCCGCCTCCGCCGCACCGCCATCGCCAGCTCGCGCGTCGCCCTCCGTCACTGCCCGCCCGCGAGCTGCGTGCTACCGGGGTCCATTGCGCATCAGTCCGCCCACTGCCTAGGTAGGAACTCTGTCAACCAGGCGCCCTCTTTTTCGCTCACCTCTGCGCCCGACTCAACCTTCAACCGCCCACGCCGCGACCGCGACCTGGTTGCCTATCGCCAACTCCAGCACCCGCCCGTCGTAAAGTCGCTCGACCCGGCTAGCCTCGACACACACCGCGGCGCGGCATCGCACATGGGGTCGCCGCCACAGGCAGCATAGGCTACGGCTCGCCACAGCGTCCCCCCACGACGACGACGGCAGCGACACGCGACATCGAGCCGTCATGGAAAACAACTTCAGGTCCACGGTGCTGCAGCGGCCGCACGGCGACGACGATGATCGCGATCGCGACCGGCACCTCCAGCAGCAGCCACCGCGGCGCGACGTGATCGGCGCGAGCGCAGGGAGCCCAAACGCATCCGCAACCGCTGCGAATGCGAACGCTGCATCGACCGCGCACCGACACTCCACCTTCAGCCTGCGGTCGCCCACCCGCCACGGCGACTTTCGTCCGCCTCCCTTTTCGCCGCCCAACAACAACAGCAGCAACCACCACCACCACCACCACCACAGCACCGGCAATCACAGTCACAATCACAGTCACAACCACAACCACGGCAGCGCGGTCCTGCAGTCGCCGCCGCCACGCCCACCGCCGCTGCACCACCACAGCCCCGGTCCGTACATGTCATCGTCGACGTCGGCTGCGGCTGCACCTTCGACCTCAACCAGCGCTGCCCATTCGCTGCCGCCGCCATCTGGCCTCGCCTCGTCGACGGCATCGTCGGCGGCTAACACTATTAACCATCACCACCAGCAGGGGCCGCCGCCGTCAGTGTCGCCCCGTCACGGCCACGCCAGCTACTATCCACCACCTGCTGCTGCCGCCGCCGCCGCACCCCCGTCGTCCGAATCCCATCATCGCCAGTCTGCACGCGAACAGCCGGCGTCGGGCAGCTTCTACGACCCGACGACCGACACCACAAAGGAGCGTCGAGTCTCCGACTCCTGGCACAACGCGCCTCAAACCTCCACGGCCAAGGTTAGTAGTCAGCCCCCAGCCGGCTCGAGTCCACTTCTTTTTTTTTTGACTCGTGCACGACACCTGCTACGCTCCCTCACCTGGCTCACGCTGCTCCCCCCTTCAAAATCCCTCTACGAGCCCATCACGGGATGCAACCATCCACCCCAAATAAAATTTCGTCGCTCGGCCTGCATCATGGCCGCGTGCCCCCTTGAGCCCGCGCGTTTCTGACCAAACAATCCCAGCATCAGGCTCGCGAGCCTTATCTCTACTCGCAGCCCCCCGATCACCTCACGTCGACCTCGTACTACAACGGCACCTACTCGTCGCCAAGAGGCACGTCGTACCACCGATCCCGAAGCCCGCTCTCGCACTCGCACCCAAACCTCCCTGCTGGCTCGCTCAGTCCACCGATTCGCCAGTCGCAAATGACCTCACCGACCCAGCGACATGCTCCCCCAGCCAACGCGACGTCTACCCCGAACGGCTCTTCCGCACTGCCGCCTGTCATGAAGTCGGAGCCGGCTGCGGCATCGCCGCCGAAGCCGACGCCATCGTCTACCAACGTAAGCCTGCTCCTGTGCCACGCTCCTCTCACAAGCCCCAATTGCTGACACGACCGTCAGACTCCGAGCCGTGCCGACCCAATGTCCTTTTCCAACATTCTCTCGAGCTCCGAGCCGGCACCCAAGCCGGCTGAGCGACATCCTATCGCTGAGGCTCCCCAGCCCAAGCCGAAACGCGAGCCTGAGCACGACGTCGGCGTCGACGCCGATGCCGACACCGAGGTGGACAGGGATGCCGAGACCGAGCCCGAGCCTGTGCCTGTCAAGAAGAGCGAGGTCGTTGTCAAGAAGAAAGGCGGCCGAAGGTCCACAAAGGGCCGCGCCTCCGACATTAGAGATGCTGAAGCCCCCAAGAGCAAGCGGAGATCGTCAATCAAGAAGGAGTCGCCCACACCCCGCTCGTCCTCCAAGCGCCAGATCAATGGCCAGCCGAAGCCCAAGACCTGGTCGACCGAGATGGAGAAGAAGATCCAGACGGCCGAGGCGCAGATTGACAACGACATGTCGAAGCTGGATGCAGCCGAGTTCGACGAACAGGAAGTCAAAGGGCGTGCCCAGAAGCGCCGGCGCATCATGTCTGAGCTCGACAGCGAACAGAGCCGACTCCGACGGGATGACTACGCCAGTGCAGCAGTCAAGAAGCTCGTGAGCCATTCAGAGCTCGGCAAGCGACGCTACGACGATGTGTTCTACGACGAGGCTCTCCACGAGGTTCGCGACCAGGAGCTTTTTGCCGAGAAGGAGCGCAAGAAAGACATGCAGCGCAAGCGCCGTCGCGAGAAGTCCATGGCCGTCACGATTGAGATGAAGGAGGCCGCTCTCGCTCGCGCAAACGCGGCACTGGACGAGGCGGAGCGCCAGAGACATCTCCGCGATGCCGCGCGAGCCGACAAGAAGGCTGAGCAGACCAAGCTCATCCTGCAAAAGGGCATCAAGGGTCCAGCCCGAAACATTGAACTCAACCTCGAAGGCGGTACCACGTCTAGCTTCCAAGCGTCCGATGCGGAGACTCCCAAGGCTAAGAGCAAGGGCAAGGGGTCTCGTCCCAAAAAGTCCAAGGAGCAGAAGCAAGCCGAGAAGGACTCTGCCGAGGCCGCCCAGGCCGCTCTCGACGCAGGCAAAGAGCTGCCAGCAAAGGAGGAGGGCAAGGTCCGCATCAAGATCAAGGGCCGATCCAAGGACAAGGATAGGAACGACGTCGAAAAGGCCAAGAAGGACCCGGAGCAGGAGAAGAGGGACGAAGCAGCGGAGCTGGAGAAGAGATTCACCTCCAAGGGCTACAACCAAATCTATGAGCAGATCTGGCGCGACATGGCCCGCAAGGACGTCAACAAGACCTTTAAGCTGGCCGTCGATTCTTTCGCCACCAAGGGCTCGAACCTTAAGAAGACGGCCATTCTCGCTTCCAAGGAAGCCAAGAGATGGCAGCTTCGAACCAACAAGGGTACCAAGGACCTCCAGGCCCGCGCCAAGCGTGTCATGCGCGACATGATGGGCTTCTGGAAGCGGAACGAACGCGAGGAACGAGACCTGCGCAAGGCTGCCGAGAAGCAGGAGATTGAAAATGCCCGCCGCGAAGAGGCTGATCGCGAAGCCGCTCGCCAGAAGAGGAAGCTCAACTTCCTCATCTCCCAGACGGAGCTGTATTCCCATTTCATCGGCAAGAAGATCAAGACGGACGAAGTGGAGCGAAGCACTGATCACCCAGATGAGGTCAAAGACACCCACGCGATGAAGCAAAACAAGCTTGATATTGCGGAGCCTGTCGGGCAGCTTGGCGGCAAGGTCACAAACTTTGAGAACCTCGACTTTGACGATGAGGACGAGACGAATCTTCGGGCTGCGGCCGCGGCCAACGCCCAGAGCGCCATCGCCGAGGCCCAGAAGAAGGCCCGTGCCTTTAACAACCAGGGGCTCGACATGGACGAGGAAGGTGAAATGAACTTTCAGAATCCGACGGGCCTCGGCGATGTCGAGATCGAGCAACCCAAGCTCATCAACACCCAGCTCAAGGAGTACCAGCTCAAGGGCCTCAACTGGCTGGTCAACTTGTACGAGCAGGGTATCAACGGCATCCTGGCTGACGAAATGGGTCTCGGAAAGACCGTTCAGTCCATCTCCGTCATGGCGTATCTGGCCGAGAAGCACGACATCTGGGGCCCATTCCTGGTCGTCGCGCCGGCGTCGACGCTGCACAACTGGCAGCAAGAAATTGCCAAGTTTGTGCCAGAGTTCAAGATTCTTCCTTACTGGGGAAGCGCCGGCGACAGAAAGGTCCTGCGCAAGTTTTGGGACAGGAAGCACTCGACGTACCGAAAAGACGCAGCTTTCCACGTGTGCGTCACGTCGTACCAGCTCGTTGTGTCTGACGTTGCCTACTTCCAGAAGATGCGCTGGCAGTACATGATTCTAGACGAGGCGCAGGCCATCAAGAGCTCCTCGAGTTCGCGTTGGAAGTCATTGCTGGGCTTCCACTGCCGGAACAGACTGCTCCTCACCGGCACGCCCATCCAGAACAACATGCAGGAGCTGTGGGCCTTGCTTCATTTCATCATGCCGTCTCTCTTTGACTCGCACGACGAGTTCAGCGAGTGGTTCTCCAAGGATATCGAGTCGCATGCCCAGAGCAATACGAAACTCAACGAGGACCAGCTCAAGCGTCTGCACATGATTCTCAAGCCGTTCATGCTTCGTCGTGTGAAGAAGCACGTGCAGAAAGAGCTCGGCGACAAGATTGAGCTGGACGTCTTTTGCAATCTCACTTACCGACAGCGGGCTTACTACAGCAATCTCCGGAACCAGATCAACATCATGGATCTGGTCGAGAAGGCGACCATGGGCGACGACCAAGACTCGGGGACGCTCATGAACCTGGTCATGCAGTTCCGAAAAGTCTGCAACCATCCCGACCTGTTTGAACGCGCCGAAGTAACCGCCCCCTTTTCGTGCGGCTACTTTGCCGAGACTGCGTCCTTCGTGAGGGAAGGCAACAATGTGCCAGTGGGCTACTCGACTCGCAGTTTGATCAACTACGAACTGCCATCGCTTGTATGGACCCAGGGTGGCCGGCTGAACAAGGCCAGCAGCGACAATCACAAGGCCGGATGGAGAAGCCGGGCGCTGGGCCATATGATGAATATATGGACGCCAGAGAATGTTCGCAACAGCCTTGGAGGCTCCGAGGCTTTCTCCTGGCTGCGCTTTGCCGACACCAGCGCTGGAGACGTCTACAAGGCGACTCACCAGGACTTGTTCGCTCGTGCTGCCGACGAGCTGCAGAAGCACGACAGACTGGGCTACATGAGGGTTGCTTACGACGGAGCCGAGGGCAACGACTTTACGCCGGCACATGCGCTGTTCAAGATCCAAGCGGGGGACAACCGCAGACGTCTCGCGGAGATTTCAAAGGAGGGCATCCTCGACAAGCTCATGAACGTTGCTCGCGAAGAGTACCGCGACTCTGGTCTTGGTCGGCTCGAGCTGGCTGGGAGGCCTCGCGCGTCGGCGCCTCCCGTGGACGTCTCGTGCAACAGCGTTGGCGCCGTCCGTGAACGCGAGAATGTCACGTTCAATATCGGCATCCGCAGGGCCCTGTACGGCCCGGCGCAGTACGAGGAAAAGTCCCTGGTGGAGAAGAAAGTCCCGGTTGAGTTGTGGCCAAGCAACAGCCTACTCCCCAAGCCGGACAGTGAGAAGCAAAAGTTCACCAACATTGTCGTGCCGTCGATGCGGCGCTTCGTTACCGACAGCGGCAAGCTCGCCAAGCTCGACGAGCTGCTCTTCCAGCTCAAGAACGAAGGCCACCGCGTGCTGCTCTACTTCCAAATGACTCGCATGATCGACATGATGGAGGAGTATCTCACGTACCGAAACTACACGTACTGCCGCCTGGACGGCTCGACCAAGCTGGAGGACAGACGCGACACTGTGCACGACTTCCAGACCCGACCAGATATCTTCATCTTCCTCTTGTCCACGCGAGCCGGCGGCTTGGGCATCAACCTCACGTCCGCAGACACCGTCATCTTCTACGACTCGGATTGGAACCCGACGATCGACTCGCAGGCCATGGACCGAGCACACAGACTTGGCCAGACGAAACAGGTCACCGTCTACCGCCTCATCACCCGCGGCACCATCGAGGAGCGAATCCGGAAGCGAGCGCTTCAAAAGGAAGAAGTCCAGCGCGTGGTCATCCAGGGCGGTGGCGCCAGCGTCGACTTCTCTGGCCGCCGGGCTCCGGAAAACCGCAACCGCGACATTGCCATGTGGCTGGCCGACGACGAGCAGGCGGAGGAGATTGAGCGCCGAGAGAAGGAGCTGCTCGAGTCTGGCGAGCTGGACAAGCAGAAGAAGAAGGGCGGCAAGCGCAGCAAGAAGGCAGAAGCAGCGGCCGCGGCCAGTCTGGATGACATGTATCACGAGGGTAAGTTGATCTGTGTCCGAAGCGGAAGACTTGAAGCTGACTGGTCACAGGCGAGGGCAACTTTGACGACGGCAGCAAGGGTCTTGCATCTGGCACGGCAACACCCGCGGGGGTCGATAGCGATGCCCCAGGCAAGAAGGTCAGGATCAAGGGTGGCAAGAGGGCCAAGACGGCCAAGCAGCGCCTGGCCATTGCGGACGGCATGGTTGATTTCTAAGCTCGGACTCGGCCGATGCTTGACGACGATTCAGGGGAACGAGGCGTGCCGTGCTCGCGCGGCTCGGTTGTATCAACATTCAGCGATGGAAAAACAGCACGATCAGGAGTGCATGGGCGCAATATTGGCTTTCACCCGGAGCGGCGGGTGCAGTGTGTTGAGTCTTTTGGGGCGGCGGTTGTTTGCAGAAAAGAGACTCAACTGCCCTCTGTGGCATTGATGCGAGTTGCCCAAGTTTCAAAAAGAAGCACGCGGGTGTACTACTATTGATAGACGGTTATGAATACTGTATCATGTTTTGAAAGGTGCGCAGCCTGCGAGCTTGAGCGCCGGTCCACCAGCACGTCACTAACGCCAGTCGGGTTCCCACGCAGCGGCTGTGACTCGGGCATACGTTTTGTTTCCTTCGTCTTGCAGATCGCACCACTGCAGCTGTGGCTCCGGGAGAACTACCTAGCTTCTCGATGTGTTGCCAGCTGGCGACGACGGGCCAACTTTTCCGGCTCCTTCAATTGAGCTTTTCTCTCTCTATCCGTCGTGCCTCACATATCTGACCTCGCGATCAGCCCAAACATCAAAGGGGCCTCAGGCTCTCCCCTCAACTGCTATCCACTGTTCTCAGCGCTCGTCGTTATTTCTCTTCCAGAAGATTTGCGTTGAGACCTCTTGCAGTCGCCTTTTGTCTCTGTTCGAGAGAAGCAGCCAGCGACCCTGGCCGATCCTCGACGACCTTGTTTCTGCCCTCTTCTAGTTATCACCAGCAGCAGGCTTGACACGAGTCTCGAAGACTGCGCCCAAGAGCCCAGTCTCAATGTTCCAATGTCTGTCACCGTCAAGTACGAAGCCAGCCTCGCTCCTCCAGCCGCCACCAGGTTATCTTGTCTGGACATCACCCAACGATGGCGAACATGGCACCTACATTTGCCCGCACGACGGCTGTGACGGCCTCGTCTGCGATGGTCTCGAAGAGTGCTACGCTCACGAAAAGGACTGGCACTCGTTGCCGTATTCGTGCACGGTGTGCAGCATCAGTTTCGCTGCATACACGGCCCTTTCTAGGCACATCAAGGCAAGCGGTCACCAGCTATGGATCTGCCACAACAATGAGTGCGAGTTGAAAGGCATTACGTTCGACAGCCACGTGAGCTACTACGCTCACATAATCAGCTCGAGCGCGCATCCACACATCATCCCTCCCAGGGAGACTCTCGAGCTCATTGAAGAATACGATGGCATCGAGAGCGATGTCGACATGACAGATGGGCTGTCTGAATGCCCTTCCTTGGATGAGTTTCTATGCCTTGAGCCCTGCTGCTCAGCCTACCTGAGACGATTCTCGACCGAAGGTGTGTTCCAGGTGCACATCCGTAGCAGGGGCCATGAATCCGCGGCCAAAAGGCAGGCGTCTCTTCTCCAGCAAGACTTGCCGGCAGCAGAGCTCCAGGCGAAGCAGGAAGCCATGCGCGAATTCAGATGCGATGCGAATGGCTGCCCTTTGTTCGGGCATTGTCTTTCTACAAGCAAGGCATACGCCGCCCACCCAGACCAGCGGTCATCTGTTTCCTCGCAACGACATTATTGACTCCGAGAGCGACGTCGAAGCCGCTGAATATGAGCACATTGAACCGCAACCCAAGCTGTCCTGTGACGTTCTAGGCTGCGCGCGTCACGGACATCGATTCTACAACGCTGCCAACTACCAGAGACACATCCAATCAACGCCTCATCTCAGAGCGGCCCGAAAGAGCACGGTAACTCCATCCGCAGAGACTCCGCTCCGCCGATCATCGCGGTTCCGACAGGAACGCTTTGTCGTCAAGACTGAGCTCGACGACGATGAGGTTCGAGGCTTCCGCTCATCCGCCCCGAGCCCACCCTTTGCCACGCCGAAGCACCGCACCTGGCCCACGACGCCAGAGAAGATCGCCACAACGCCGTACACGCCCATGTCGTCGCCCTTCTCGACGGCACGGGAGGAATTCCTCGAACGACGGAACCGCGAGCTCGAGGACGAGTTGCGAAGGCTGCATGCCGAAATGGACTTGCTCAGAAGTCGGGCGTGAGTGCGAGGAGAGATCGATACGTAGAGTGATTGCTACGCGAGCTTTGTGGCAGATGAGGACCAGGCACGAGAGTTGGTTTCGCTTTTCCAAGCGCATTTGGTCGCAGAGATGATGAAGATATGAGAATAGAAGATTGCTGTGCGGCCCATGCTTGCTCCTTTTCGCATCTTTTGCTCTGATTTTCATCACCCGTTTTCAAACTCGAGCTGACTCTTGATCAAGGCCGCGGTACATCACGAGTCCTCGATAACAGCAATACCATTGTCCAATTAACCCGACTACTATACCAGCCAAAAGATCGCCTCCCGCCGTCCTCGAGCCGCAAAGAAGGACGGCTGTGTAATTGCACTTTACATTCTAATCGCTCGTTCCAATGCATATCTGTCGGCACTGTTCACAATCATCTTCCAGAATGCTCAACTATCTGCCCGTTATGAAGTACCAGATTCTTGTCGAAATTTGCCCTTGAGATATGCTGCCTTGCTGGAAGTTGAGAAGGCGGAGGAGGGCATATGCGAGCGAGGATTTGCCCGCTCCGGTTCGTCCAACGACGCCGATGCATTGTCGTGGCTCGACACTGAAGCTGATGTTTTTGAGTACCGGCGGCCAATTTCCATAATTTGCAACCAAGTCACAGACTTCGATTCTGCCATTCTTTGGCCAGGAAAGCGGCGGACTTGGACCGGAATCATCTTCAACAGTAAGGTTCTGGCAATGGTGGACACGATCCGCGGCATCGAGCTCGGCTCCAATCGTCATCATTTTCCGTGACAGGCCAAAAAGAGCCCTGGTCAGCTGCTTTACCGCTGCGAGCGATGCGGCAGTGGTTCTAGCGTCACTGCCTCCCAACAAAGCTGAAAACGCATTCACAATCTGAAAAGCGATGCCAATCAGACCGACCCGGAGGTCTAGCCAGCGGGACGCTATAGCGTGATTCCAGTTTATTGTAGTTCTTCTGTCAATGAGTAAATTCATTCTGTTCGTGTAAGCTTCTGTCCGGCCGAAGGAGCGAATTGTCAACAGGCCGTCTGGTTCAAGTATAGAGCCAAGCTGGTCATATAGTGGCATCGTCACCGCGGAGCTGAGGCGCTTGAGTTGCGGAACAGCAGGCACGACTTGATCTGCGGCATTTCAGCAGACGCAAAGTAGGTAGACAGCGCCAGCAGCAGAGTAAGGAGAAATAAGTAGGCTAATCGACAAGTCAACAGCGGTCGCATTACTAGAGATGCAACTTTGTCTCACCTTGTAGATAACCCTATGGCAATCTGTATCGGACACTCGATGATGAATCCCAACTTACGTGGCAGCAGGAGATCAATCGAACTCATGTCGGACGTGTAGCTAGAGAGATTTTGACTCTGGGGCGTCCTCTCAATCCATTCTGTCAAGTTATAAAAGGCGGATTGCTGCTGCCCTAAGTGTGGCGTCACATTTTTTAGTGTGACACATTCGAATGGAGCCCGAAGAATTGAGGGTCATGCGAACTGAACATAATTTCCGATGCTGTAAAGCCCACCACATAGACAACAAGGCACTTGAGCCCCAAATCATGCAGTGCCCGATGGACAAGCCTAAGTATATACCAAAAAAGACGTAAGGATTCTCCGTTGTGTGGAGGCCGTCTTTGGCATCTACTGTCCAGTTCTTAAGCCAGCCGCTTCGCCAATGTTGAACAGCTCGGTAATGAAGATTATGACCACGATGAATGCCCAACCAACGGGGCCCCCACTTGTAGCACAATATCGGTGGCAAGCTTCAATTGGAAATGAGCTGGATATATTTGCTGGTGCAGGTACTGGTTCTGCGTTGATTTGTACAGCCAGCTTGAGTGCGGCCTCTTTGCTACTTGTCTCGCCGGCACTTGCTGAGAGTGTGTCCTCGACTTTGAAACAATCTTGAGGACTAGGCGACGGCTTCAAGAATTCTACGCGCTTGGCCCGATAGTCGGATAACTGAATGAGATATCGTGAACGCAACTGAATAAGCGCATCGTGATGAGTGGCCAGGATTCGAGTGCGGCCTCGTGCAAGTGGTCCATACAGCGCTTTATCGACCAGCCGGCGGCGCACATGTACATCCACAGCGCTCAAGATATCCCCCATTATGACCGTGTTGGAGTGGGAGTACAGCGCTCTAGCAGGGGCGATCTCCAAACGCTGCCAACCACTGACGGATATGCCCTTGAAGCCGATATTTGTGAGGTCGCCGCTCTTGAGAGCTTGAAAATCTACATCTAGTGCACACGCTTGTATGACCTCCCGGTATCGGTCATTTTCAAATGCGTATCCAAACAATATGTTCTCTCTGATCGTCGTGTTCACAAGCCCGCGATTTTGAGAAACGAAGGCGATGCATTGTCGACCGATGAGCTGTGACTGAGCGCCTGGACGTCAATATTAGTTTTATACCTAAAATATCTATTTTAATAGAGTATTAAAAATTATCTTTTTAGGTAGAAAAAAGGTAGAAAGTCTATTAAAATATTATATATATTATATATATACCTAAAATGATAGTTTTTCTATCAAAAGTGATTTATTTAGGTATGTGATATATATTCTCGGTCATGTAAGCCTAGGTAAATGGAAGTCTCATGAGGGAGTCTTGAAGTGATGCAAAAAGTCCGAGGGTAGTAAAGGCCATGGATGCTTTTAGCAACACATTGAGCGCAACATGAGTGCGGATTCAGGGAGCGCCGAAAGAACTGATGAGCCGAGATTGACAACGACAACAAGCAGACTCATGGCCATTGCGCTTCGCCATTGCTACGAAAGCTCACTTTCGCGAACATCCAAGAGTCTCTTCTTCTAGCGCGACTCCAATGCAGAGAGGCGGATTTGACGGATCCCGCGCAATATCTCGGTCAGGATATTGGCTCTCGAGTCCCTATACTTCATCAACCCGAACTAAATATTGCTGTACTTCTTGGAGAGCGCGGACCTCAGTGAAATCATGAGCATCGCAATGATGGCACCAAAACAAACGTTTGTCCATCCAATCAATTGTGTGTGCAATGAAAGTTGCAGTAAAAGTCAGCTTGAGAATAAATAGTGGGGACTGGCTGCTATGAGTGAGCGCCATAATGGCCCGAGACCTATAGAATTAATTAGCTTGACTCACTCGAAGGTGGCCGACATGTCTTGACGCCTTACGTATCAAGGCGTAGATGATTGATTACAGCCTTTTTCGTTCCGCAAGCAAGGCCATCGCTCTCTGAACTAAAGCCAGAGCCTTTGTGCTGCAATTTTCCTTAGTCGCAACGTCTTTTCGAAAATGAGTGAGCTCAACATGGCCTCACAAGGAAGTTTCAGGCATATCGATCCACAGGTCTGCCGTCGATGAAGAGATCCGGGCAACGAGGATGAGCCAGAAATGCAAGTAAACATACTACTGCGCTAATATTTGATAGAGTATCGAGGCGTACGCATTGTCGGCTTTTGTTAGATGCTCTTGAATTCAAATCTCAACGACTAAGAAAGAGCTACAGAGGGCTCCAGAGCTCGTAATATCAAGGGCGAGGGCATAGTTACGTAAAGAATGGCCAAGAGTACGGCCGTATAGAGTCGTATGCAGTAGAATAAGCTGCTATATTGTCAGAGCTCGTGTTTCTAGAATGCAGCGACAAGACTTTGTGACCTTACCAGTCTGCTAACGTGGCCCAATGCCGCCCTTTCTGCCAATGTTGAAATCCAATAAACGGTGACCAGATGCATGAGGTTGTAAACCCAATCATGGCGCTTAATTTGATAAGTCTAGTCAAGACCCTGACTCTGCCAGTATGAATGGCCCTTGATCGTTCCGTCGTCGATCCTGGTCCATTGTTCGCGTCACCGTTAGAACGCGGGCCTTGATGCTGATGAATGAAAACGTTCACGAGCAACCTGACCATTAGAACTGTCTGCACTGCCATGCATAGAGAGGCAATGGGGCTGTTTGCGAGTTCCCTTTCGTTACAGAGTCCGAACATTTACTCGCTTCGTCAGTCATGCTTCGTATCACAAGGGGTGTTGCTTTGTGTTGCTGTTTCCGACGAATTGTGTTGGCTGTCAGAACGCACGTCAGTCACGGGTCCGAGGACTTGATTCGAAGGTCAATCGACAGGTGAGACAGCGAGCGAGCGACCGACCTGCATATTGGCTGGTCCCAACGCGCAGTGCATTCGGTTCATTGCTTGTACCCCGTATGGGCGACCATATCCATCTCTTCGTCTATATTGAATCTATCTTTCAAGGTCCTGCCTTGTGTATTGCCTGCAATAACTAAATCACAATAGTTGCCATCGCTGTGTGATATTTGCACATTCCTTTATACTCCTCCCGACCCGCTTTGCAGGTGTGCATTAACCCGACACCGCAAACTTACTCATTGCACGTAGCCTGGCGCCGTAAAAGTACAGAAGCCAAATGCCAGCAATCCCAATGAAGCTGAGCCCACCCAGAACACTGACTCCCCTCGCTACGCCGAGATTGCCAAAGAGCGGGTGCGCGAATAACACGCTCCCGCAGGCAAGGGCACTACGGAAGAAGTCGTTTGCGGCGAAGAGACTGGCTGCGTATTGCGGGTAGCCGAGGGGAATGTATATGAACAGGCATTGGAAAACAATGAAGACGTTTGCGCCGTATATCGTGATGCCGATGGTGGGGACAATCCAGTGGATGGAAGCGCGGGCCGTCCAGGCGAAAAGAAAGAGGCCGATCGTGGGGCCAAAGGACGCCGGAAGCGCGGGAAGTAGACGCTGCTCATGGCTGGAGATGCCGCGCCGGGTTCAAATAATAGAGGCAAGTGATGTAGCCGAAAACACCGAGCAAGCAGGCGACCAAGATGCAGAGAAAGACTAGACCGACCTGACCGAGGCTCATCCCGTAGTAAACGGGGTAAACGAGAGGGAAAGCTTCAAAGACTGCGGTTTTAACAAGTTAGAGTCGATACTTCAAGTCGAAACGGGAATAACTTGCATGAGTAATAGATGCCGTAGATAATGGCAGTGTATATCTGAACAAAGAGCACAGCAGGGTCTTTAAAGGTGATTTCGATTGGCTGGATGAGAGCGTCAAGGAATACCGCCGAAAACTTCTTATTGGAGTCGTCAATCTGGGATTGAGAGATGCACTGGTTGCCAGTGACATTGGTCAGGCGCTGGGCGCGGCGGAGTAATATGGTCGAGGCACTGGTCTCGGGGAGGAATAGCAACATCAATATCAAAATGGGAGTGGAGGCCCAGATGGACTCGAACAGCGACCAACGCCAGTTCATGGCAGGGACGGAAAAGCCGCTGAGGAGGGGACCCAGGGCCGCTGAGACAAGAACCTGTTAGTGAAGCCTGAGACTCCAAACATGATGGGCGACTTACGACCGCAGTAGGAAGCTGAGACCCAAGCCAGCATGGCGTATGGCGGTGACGCCAACTTGTATAAATCTCCAAGGGAAGCGCCACCAGAAGCCAGACAAGGTGAGCCAAAGAATCCCTGCAGAAAGCGCAAGACGACGAGACTCGTAAAGTCGGGTGCAAATGCAGTCGGAATAGAAATGAGTACGAAGACGACCATGGTAATGATGTATACCGGATTGCGTCCAATAATGGGGATTTCGCTAAGCGGAGAGAATAGGTGTGGCCCGACCCCGTAGCCGAGTACGTAGAGCGACAATCCGAGAGTCGCCTGGACCTGGCTGATGCCAAACTCCTGCATGACGCCTTGTGTGGAACTAGTGTAGATGGCTGAGGAGGTATAGACGACAAATGTATAGAGACAGATGATTGTTGTTATTGCAGCGCGCTTGCCTCCAGACCAGTTGTGCGGGTTGTCGGGGTCGTCGTTGTACCAATCCACCAGAAGAGCATCTTCGTACTGGTTCGTGTGCTGAAGCTCCAAAGGGATAGAGTCCAGGTTTTCTGGAGCGACAAAGCCATCAAAGCTGTCGCGCGGCGGCCAGGCTGAGCCATCGTTGGCGTCCTTGTGCCGTTGGACATGCCTCTGCTCGACACTCGCTTGAGAAGCTGCTTCGCCTGCTATCGGTTGGCGGACCCAAGCCTCGGGAATCTTGAAGTCGGGCTTCTCTTCTGGGTACTGGAGGTGGCGATTACCGGTGAGCCAACGAATGAGCTGTCCGATAGGTGCGTCGCGAATAATATTCGCCATTATGGGTGGTTGTTCGAGCCTCGTTTGCCGATCAGCTCTAGTGAGGAGTCGTGGAGCTCTTCACACGACTTTGGTGTACTTTGAGGCTAGGTTGAGCGAAGGTCACAAAGCTTTGTCGGACAGCTTTGAGGAATTAGCACCTCAATTAGACGGAATGCGATGCTGCAAAAGGAGGCAGCGTTGCTGCTTGCCTAGAGACTGCACTACGCATCTTTCGGTCGCGACAGGATGCAACAGATGGGTAGATTACCAACAAGACAGCACTGCCTGCTTCCCTGGTCTATACACGAGTAGCGACCCTGTGGCCATTGTCCCAATATGACTAGCCAAAGCACCCACAATTATGCCGAGAAACTTTATCTGAATGTCGCAGCTTTGACTACATCCCACATGACGCTCGGGGTATCCCACAGAGTAGATGGCAGGAGCGGGTATGGGCAACTCCACTTTGGTTTCAATTGTGGCGGCTCGAGTCTCGCGCCGCGTGTTCAAACTCGCCATAAGAGCCGCAGCAGATATTCAAAGGTATCGAAACGCTGAAATGGATCGCGTGGAGTTTCATGGCCGTCACGTTTCTCGCATGCCGGTTCCATGCTTGATACCACCTGTACCACTGAGTGGATTCGCCAATGATTCGGGACTGGAAATAACTAACGACGCTTAGGTACTTGGGGACAACTAGACAGTTTGAACAACGGCCATGGCGAACTTGTAAGCCAACTACGTGTCAAATACTTCAGCAACAGGCTGCTCGCCGTCTGGCAACATGATGGCTTGATCTGTACGACATGATAGCCCACTGGGCGGCCGTTATTACCATCGTCTACATGACGAGTCTCCGAGCATGTTGGCTGGGAGCTTCGGAGAGCATAGGCGGTCGCATTGCTCCACTCAGGTTTGACAGGTCCCCGACGAGGCTATCAGCCGGCTGCAAGTTCCATAATTCCATCGAATCTCAAAGAGCATTGCACACCGTTCGCAGTGGAGGAGTGAAAGGATCTGCCTTTCGGGGATCTGGCTTGCGATGTCCCTTTACCATACTTCTCCGCCTCGTCAGTATCATGTACTTGTACACAAGGCAATGAGAGACTGGGCATACTGGGGCTGCTTCAGTGCCACTGGGATCAAGAGCCGGGGGATCTTATGAGTTTGAAGTCTTGCATATAGAGCCAGCAAGAAGCAAGCGTACCATTTCGGCGCATGCTTTACGAAGAAACAGGAGTGCTGAACCACGGGAGTTTACATGAGCCCCTCATTTATCGGCAACTAGTTCTGCGCATGATCTAGGTGGGTATCAGGTGGGATCACCGACCGTCCGCGTCAGTCATATTCAGCGAGTCCGACTTGCTGCAAGTTGCATTCATCCATTACAAATTTTGAGCACACGTCGGGGTCCCGCATCAGCGTCCTGACTCAAAGTCGTGTTTGTTTTCCTAGCATTCGCATAACCCCACGTTTGCCCGAGGCTTGTTCTGCCAAGTTTGCAGTCATCGACAGGGCTTGGCGTGACATGAGCGCCTGGGTCTCTTACTCGATGCGTAGCTTTCGGCATCAGCGATGGCTGAGCCATCTTGGCAAGGGGAGGCTCAGGCTCTCGTAAATAACGCTTGGAGCCTTTGTCTCCTGGCTGGTCACTCAACGCGCTGATAGCTCCCAAAGACAAATTTACTAACTCGAGGTAAGCTTGTCAACCAGCTCAGTCTTTCCCTCAATGTTGAAGAAACTGCCGGTCAATATTCTCATTGCCTGTCAAGCTGACGTTGAAAGAGTCTCCCCCGCATCAGTCGCTCGGTATCTCGTTCACAACAGTTGCATCCAACCCATCACCATGTGCGGCTTTTTGGCGAGCTGTACTTGCCCTCGTGCCGGGGCTGATACAGACATCTACAACCACGCCATCCGCAGCGACATTACCACGGACGAGGCCCTCGCCAACGGCTATACGAATGGCTATGTGCATGGGAATACTCGAGCTATTGGTGGCTCTAAGTATCTCCAAAATACAGACGATGCAACTGGTAATGCACTTTCTGACGAGCCGACACGGGGGGAGCTTGCCAAGAAGCTCCAGGCAGGAGTCGACGCCATCAAGCATCGAGGGCCCGATGGATCTGGCGTGTGGGTCAGCCGTGACGGTCGAGTTGGCCTTGCTCATTGCCGGCTTTCCATCAACGACCTTTCCCCTAGCGGGTCCCAGCCTCTACACAGCGATGATGGCTCAATACACGCAGTCGTGAATGGCGAAATATACGATCATGACCGCTTGCGAAGGCTATGTACCGCAGAACACGGATATGCATTTTCCAGCGAAAGTGATAGCGAGCTTGTCGTGGCATTGTACAAGATCCATGGAGCCCCTGGGCTATTTGAGCATCTCAGGGGCGAATTTGCCTTTGTACTATTTGACGAGAGAGAGGGTTCTACAAGAGCCATCGCCGCCCGCGACCGCTTCGGCATCAAGCCCCTCCTATGGACCGTTGTTGACGACAAAATCCTGTTCTCAGCCGAGGCAAAGGCATTCTTGCCGATGGGCTGGGAGCCAGAGTGGGATGTTCGGGGCATTACCGATGCTGGCTGGTTGCTGGACGACCGGACCGTTTTCAAGGGCGTGAAGAAGCTGATGCCGGGGCATTGGATGGAAATCACCGATGAGCGCGGCATGGAAATTCACAAGTACTGGGATGCAGACTATCCGGACAAGGTCTGTTCCCTTCATGAGCCACCATAAACCAGGTGCTGATTCAATGCAGGCGATACCTGACCCTCGTACCGAAGAGGAGATGATTCTCGGAGTGCGCGAACGCCTCGTCGAAGCAATATGGTTGCGGTTACGGGCAGATGTGCCTATCGGGGTCTACCTCTCAGGCGGCATCGACTCGTCCGCCGTAGCAGGTATCGTGACAGACTTGGCTCGTAAGGAAGGCGTCAAAGTCGGGAGCGAGCAGGCGACAAGAGTTGCTTGTTTCAGTATCCGCTTTGGAGAAGAAGAAGGATATGATGAGACCGGTAACGATGTTCCGATTTCCTCAGCCGTGGTTTCATTCATTGACATGTTTGCTAGCAATTGCCGAACGGACAGCGAAATGGCTTGGCGTCGAGAGCTACAAACTAAACATGGGCGAGGAGCAATTAGCAGACAGCTTTGCTGAAGCGGCTTACCATTGCGAGCACCATCACTTTGACCTCAACGCCGTCGGAAAGTTTGCCCTGTCCGACTTCACCCGCAAACACGGGATCAAAGTCGTCATCACTGGCGAGGGATCCGATGAACACTTTTGCGGCTACCCCAGCTTTGCTGCCGAGTTCCTGCGCGAGGCCGATCAGGCTATGCCGGACACGACCTTGGCGCGAGATGATGCGCTCAGGGCGAGTTTGTTCAAGACTGCCCACGCCGAGACAAACGCCGTATGGCGCTCGCAATCGACAACGGAGCCTGCTGTTCTGGCCGACGTCAATGGCAGCACCATGCCGGATTGCCTTCTTGGCTGGCAACCGCCCAAGAAGGTATATACGAAGTGGGTACACGATCAGTACCAAGACGGTTGGGATAGTCGCGAGACCGTCATGGCAGCCCACTCGCACGAGGTACGAGAGAAGATGCGCGTAAAGTGGCACGCCGCCCACACAGCCATGTACATGTGGAACAAGAGTACGTTGATCAACGTCATCTTGGCGTGTCTGGGCGACCGCACCGAGATGGCGCATTCGCTTGAAGGGCGCACGCCGTTTCTCGACCACCACTTGACCGAGTACATCAACGGTCTGCCGCCGGGCGTCAAGGTAAAGTATGCGCCGCTCGAGCAAAGCTGCCATGGCCAGATTGCCACGTCAGCTCTGCGCTCCCTGACAGAGAAATGGATCCTACGCGAGGCTGTTCGGCCATATATAACCGAAGAGCTGTACAACCGCAGAAAAGTCACATTCTGGGCGCCGACACGCTGGTCCCGGAACGGCCCACTGCACAACATGTTCAAGGCACTACTTACGCGACAGGCGGTGGAGCAGCTCGGCTTTGTGAATTACGAGGTCGTGGAGCAGGCTGTGCGGAACGCGTTTGGCGAGGTGGTCGATCCGGCAGCCTTCCGAATCGTCTGCTATACGGGAGGGTGGGTGACACTCGCGCAGAGATTCGGCATCAAGAGAGCTTCCGTGGAAGATGTCGACCGTATTTGATCACCACATCTGGTCTTGGAGCTCCAGAGGCTGCGTCCATGAGACATGGTAAACAGAGCCGACATGTCGGCTATTAGCGCCGATGCAGTAAACAGTACTATTTCGGGCACACGAGGTTTTAAATTTACCGTCTGGTATGCAATGCATTGACGGATTGGCATCCTCGGCGTACCAGTTACGTAGTTGCCCGCCAGCTGGCCCCGAATACCCATGTCATCTCATGACTCGGCAAGTCGTATCGGAGATGCGTCTGGCATTGACGCAAGCAGGTCTCCACGTGAGCTGGATAGTCAGGGTCTACAAGCTGCCGACCCCTTTGTTTGCTTTGCCAAGTTCGGCAATGGCGCACCGGATCGGACTTAGCCCGTTCCCAGTACGTGGCGCTCTCCGGCTATTGTGGAGACGCCATGACGATAGACGTTCCACTTCTGAATGAAGGACTCAATTGCCGGCTTCGTTTACGGGCAGTGTACGAGTATCCTGGCCGCGGCTGAGCTGCTACGAGTACGAGCTCGGATGGGCCAGCTTCTTGTTGGAACGGGCACTCCGGAGCAGCTCAGTGGCAGCTCCGCGTCATGTTCTTTCAAGCTCGATGCTCTGTGTAGTAATTGATTATAAGAGAGCTTCCCTTCGCCGTGTTACCCCCTCTGAGCTGTGCATCTCATATCCCCTTAATCCTTGCCAATCATGCTGTCGTTCCTCTTGCTAGGGGCTCTAGCCTGCCAGGCCATTGCGGCGCCAAGCCCCAAGATCAGAAACTGGCTCTACGCCGGTAACATCGACAACACCACCCTCACTCTGCTGGACAGGCATGATATTGAAGGCGTCCAAGCACTCTACCAGTGGAAAACCCTCGAGCCTCGCAAGGACGAGTATGACTTTTCTGCAATCACCAGCGACCTCAAGCTTGCCGAGGCCAAGGGCAAGAAGCTCTGGGTTCAGCTGCAAGACCGAACCTTTTCCATCGAGTACAATCCCGTGCCAAAGTACTTGCGTGAGCCCATCTACACCAACGGCAGCGTCCCGCAATGCGACGGCGATGACTGCGACGCCAACTTCATAGCCAATGGCTGGGTCACCGTGCACTGGAATGAGCACGTGCGCGAGCGGTTCCAGGCCTTGTTGAAGGCAATGGCGAAGGAGCTGGACGGCCGCATCTACGGCATGAACCTGCCAGAGACGGCTGTGTCGCCGGAAGAGACCAAGAACAACTTTACCCACCAGGGGTACTTTGAGGGCGAGCTGGAAAACGCCGGTTATGCCGCCAGCGTCTTCAAGGAGACGTTCGTCGTTCAGTACGTCAACTTCTGGCCCGGCGGATGGGCCAACGACAACGGCTACCTGTCCACGTCTTTTGATTTCTACGCCAAGCACAACATTGGTGTCGGCGGGCCAGATCTCATCCCCTACAAGAAGGCCATGTTGGCGAATTCCTATCCGTACTTGGCCGAGTACCGCGACAAGGTTCCCATCAGCGTCATTGCGGTCCAGGAACCGGACTTGGTGGCAATAAACCCAAACACCAGCAAGCCATTCACCAAGAAAGAGTTTACCGACTACGCAGTCAATACCCTTGGGTCGCAGATCATCTTCTAGGCGCTGAGCTCTCCTTGGCTGCACGGAAAATAGATGGATGTGGCAAGAGATTCTTGAGCGTTGAGTTTGTATCACCAAAGCGCCGACGAAACTAGGTATGGACATACGAGGCATTGGGTTCATGATGTGGGTAGATATACTGGTCACTGAATATGAATGGATTCCATAATCTGTTCGGGCTTTCCACCTCACGCTATATGAACTCGAGCGAAAAGACTTTGTTTCCGGGAGACACCTGAACCTCGCTGTAAAGACCTTAGCAACGCAAGGTCATGCGTATCACCTTTTCCTCCTCGGTGATTTTCCTCGTTAAACTGGTATAGCCTCAGGCAAGCCCTTCAGCGCTGGCAGCAACCTAAGCTGGCTCGCAGAAAGTGTCGGGCAATGAACGGTGACAGATGCCAACGTGATGCCATGCCACGAGAACTGAACAAGAGCGAGGGATTCGCGCCGGCCTGGTTGAGTATTGGTGATCGAGTAGGTTGATTTACCGATCTAGGATTTCCTAATGCACAACTATGAGGTGAAGGTGATGTGTTCATTGATATTGCTTGCACATGAATCTGATATGTACAGCACCCCTGGGAACTGGGTGCGAATAGAATATGTACTTGTAATCAGCACCGCTAGAGTTCTCCCCAAGGCTCACCATGGCCTGTCCTTGATAGTGGCCATGTATCTTCTATGCTTATTCTTTGCAAGCCAGTTTGTCAGAATGCCGAGGCTATAGCGCGTGTTGCTATGGTCGTAGTAATGCGTCGCCACGAACCCATAGATGAGGCCGTCGACTCCCGCCTCACTCATCATGGGGATCGCCTGGTTAGTGTTGTAGTCCGCGACCGTCCATCCAAAGACCTTTCCAAACGCCCCAGACTCTGCGCCTCTGCGCAGCTGCGGGCAGATGCCCCAGCCGTTGCCCTGGCAGTCGCCAAAGTTGAGCCAGGGGTTAAACAGGCCCTTGGACATGACTCGCTGCCTGACGTTCGCGGGACCGCCTTCCTCAAAGGTCTTCCTGACGTCGTCTGCAGCGCCGTCGATGCCCAGAGCCTCGTTGGCGTTGAGGCCGTTACGGATGACATGAAAGGCCCTACCAGACCGCTGGGAGCCGGAGAATCCGTAGAGTACTTGCACCCCCGCGGGCTCCAGGATCTCGCGAGCCAGGTTCCTCAGGGCTTCGATGTTGGACTTCGTGTAAGCGGCGTCGCCGTAGTCCGGGTTCTTGAGGTCCAACCACACGAATACAACGTTCTTGCCAGCGCGTCGCTCCGCTGCGATGGTGCTGAACATCTTTCGTGCCGTGTCGCCCCAGCTGGTAAGTGTCCCGTCGTGGTCGGCGTACCACTGGTCTCTCCAGGCGGTCATGTCCATCTCAATGGCATTGGCGCCGTGGTTGAGAGCGTCCCGCACACCGTAGTCCATTAGAACTCGGTGTGCGATGGCGTAAAAGGGTCGCGGGCCGTGTCGACCGGTGAGAGTCGTCGCATTATCATCGTGATCAACGAGTGGCTCAACCGACACCAGTGCCTCGGTTGGGAGAGCTTGAACAACGAAGGAATTGCTGGCGAGCGCTGCAACGGCAAACAAGCTACCAAGTAAACGGAAGATTGGCGCCATTGGGGACCTGCTGTGGCCTTCTCTTAAATCCAGGAGAAAGACTATTGTAGGTTAGCTAGCCGAAGCAAGTTTTGAATGAGTTGGCAACCTACCCTTGCTGTTGCCCGTCAGTCTCGATCAGAAATGAGCTGCAACTCAAAAGCCGAAAAGATCATCACGTTGATATATGAGTCTTCGTCGTCATCTTCAAACGCTTCGAGTCTAAACGGCTCAAGTGCTCAGGACTAGGCCGGTTCGTCTTTCCTCCCAAGTGACTCTCGCAAGCGAAGTGTCCGAGCGAGATGTCCGAGCGAGCTTCCCAAGCAACTCCAAGCGAGCACTGATCCATAAAGGCCGCGAAAGCTCAGATGGCAGTGTCCTTTCATCTCCAGATGGCCATATCATGGGACGGCTGGACTCGACGCCATAGCCAAAGCAATGAGTTGCAAAACCAACATCAGGATACTGTCCACAGTACTAGTCCCGGAACCTGAGGCTCGAGACGGCGAGAAATTGGCGCGCAAGATCCTCTCCAATTTCCCACCCCCAGCACGTTGCCAGTCGACTGTATCTCACCAAGTCTTGTCCGTAGGATCCGTCATTGCGTTTTCCCCGCATTGTCCGGTACTGCCCAGCCTGGCGTTTGGGAACCAACGATAATGGTCTGATGGCGATCACAGGAGCGCTGCCAAGCCCAGGGTCAAAGCGCACCTCGGCTACGGTGGCCATCGTTCCGCAAAGACGCGTAAGAGGATGACTGCTGGATCTTAAAACCGCCCCATTTCCAAGTCGCTCTGGGTCATTCACTCTGGGACGATGCCATGTCTACATACGCCCGACGTTCGCACGTCGTGCACCTCAATATAAGCTCAAGTTACGCACGACTCAAGATCGTGGTCAGCAATGCACGTACTGACAGCACCATAAAGTCTTCATCCACCATCACCTAAAGTGCTTGCAGCCCAGTTCGGTTCGTCACCCACCCTCATAGACAAGACAGATGGGCAGAATACAAACACACAATTGCATACAAGAGTGATGAGCTTAAAGGCATGGTTATTGTCGCGTCGGTGGTATCATCCATTTCTTCTGGGGTAACAAAAGAAAGAGAAAACACATCTTCACTGCTTCCTGCTCTGCTTCGACACAACACATGGAAAGAAAGATAGAGGATAGAGAGCCCGGCTCCAAGACTGACGAGCGTCTGGCCCACCCTACTCCATGCAAAGCCCCTCCTCTATTAATGTTGCATGCAAAATATACACACGGCCCTCTGCCGCGCCCACTCGCTCGCACACGGACGACACAGTGTGGTCCGCGTGCCGAGCAGCTTTATCGAATCGGTTCAATGCTTCAGTCGCTCAGTTGCGCCGTGCATGGTCGTCAAAGGTAGATGGACCCAAAAAAAGAAAGATTCAATGCGCAGCCCATTTGGTCGGAAAGCAAAGGCACCCCAAGGTCGCTGCGGCCTACGCAAGCATTCCCGCTCCGCTTCCCTGCTTCTCGTCCTCCCTTGGGAGCGGCGGTAGACGCTTGTTGAGGCTTTCTTTGCTAAGTCTGGCACGCACGCTGAGCGAGCTGTCCCTGCTGAGCGTCCCATTGCTGTTGCCGCCATAGCCACTGTCGGAGCCTTCGGGTCTAGGCGGCGGTTTGCTCTTTGGGGGTGTCGGGGGTGGTGGTCCGGTAGGCGCTGGAGGTATGGGCAGATCCTTTGTCGTGCTCGAGCCCTCTCCCGCGTCGCTGCGACAATTCTCGCCAGACTCTTCAACGACTGGAAGGATTGGCTCATGCAGCAAAGACTCGCGTTTTGAGTCGCGTTTGTCTGTCCCCGTTGTCCCGGTTCTCAGTGTCCGCTCCGGTACATCTCTCTCTGATGCCCCGCTCCTTATCGTTCTCTGCGCCTCCTTGGTCGCCATCTCAACGGTCGCCCGGCCTTCCGGCGACGTCGGCCCTGCCGGTGGTGCCGGTGGTTGATGGTCCGGCATGGGCAGGATGCCATGATGCGACCGTTGCGCCGAGCTTCGCCGTGCGGCCTCTTCATACGCTTGGGCGTCCATGGCCTCTTGGTCCCTGCGTTGCGCCTCACGTCTCGCCTCCTCCGCCGACAAGGTAATGCCCTCGACAAAGTTGAAGAACCGGTCGCCGTACTGGTCTGGCGGCATAGCCGATATTTGCGTTCTGTCACTTGATAGCCCTTTCCAGAAATGCTCAATCTTCTTGATGATTCCATACTAGTCTCCGTTAGTCTCACTGTGCGTGTGGGCATATGTCGGCATGTTGAGAGCTTACGTGAGTCAGGCAGTCGATGACGCCCAGGTAGTAGACTTCATCCGCAGGAGAATTGTCCTCGTGGGTGGCCCTGAATCCGCCGTCATCCTGGTTGAAGACAAATCCCGGCCGACTATGGCCCTCTCCTAGCTCATCCGTCATTTTTTCTAATGCTTGCCCTATGGGCATTGGGCGCTCTTGCCGGATCATCTGCCGAAGCTCCCTTGCTTTTCGCACATTTTCCAGCTTCGATGGCGTCCGGAGGAGGACTGACTGAGGGTCGTCGTCGGCGGCCTTTTCGCCTCCAGGATTAAAGACCTGCAGGGTCTTGTCGCGGAGGTTCTCTTCGTTTCCTCGCGACATGTCATGGATGCCGACCAGCAGGGAGTAGTCCATGATATGCAGCCGCTTAAGGAGGACAACATCACGCTGTAGCTGCTCCAGAAACAGTCTCTTCTTGTTGAGGCCGAGTTCCAGATGCTGCTGCCTCCTCAACCAGTTCAGGTCTTTCAGCGTCGCGCGAGGGTTCTTGGCCAGGTCCTCCTCCTTGTAGTCTCTGCCGATGGTAGACCCTTTCAGGTCGAAGGTCGTGTGAATGTCTCGATGGGGTGGAAAGAGGTTGTTCATCACGACAAAGTGAATCTTCTTTCCGTATGGCATCTTGACTCGGTGCAAGCCGTAGAACTGCGAGAGGAGCGTATTCGGGTTCGACTGAACGTGGTTGTAGTAGTCCTTCAAAATCTTCCTCATGAATTTGTGCTCGGAGTGGTGAATGGTCTTGATGATGTACTTGTAATCTCTGGAGAAGTAAAAGAAGCTGCCGCTTTTGCCAGGAGAGCCCAGCTCGGAGAGTATGTATTTGCCGGTGAGTGACATGAGATAGTCGGCGGGGTCGAGACGGAACAGGGACCGCAGTCGACGGAAGACCCAAGGCGCATAGTCCTTGAACTTGAAGTCATACTTGGCAGACGGAACTAGTTCGTTGCCGGTACTAATATCGTGTTAGCGCGACGTCAGCCAATCAGTCTCTTGGTGGGCTAAACATACATGTCAAATGTCGATTTCTGCTTCGCCTCAAAGTCAGCATCGGTCAGCTCTCGGTCGAGCTTTGCGTTGGTCCTTGAGACGGACACGCGGATCCCCGTCAACATGTTATAAGCAGTGACCCAGTTGGCGTGGCTCTCGTCGACCTTGATGCCGACCAGGACGCGGTCGTCATCCTCTTCCTCCTTTCTCTTCCGCTTGCTGGCCCGCTTTTGCCGATATGCCTCTGCCCACCTGACGGCATCCTCGTCGGGAACAATCTCATCCCTAGGAAAATCGGACTGCATGGAGCGAGTCGTCCGCCGAGCCAGGTTGAGCGAGGCCCGGCGGTTTCCTGTCGAGCCGGCGACGCTGGGCGAGAAGCGCCCGCTAGCAAGCGCAGTGTCCAGGCCATCCTTTGATTGGCGACCCGGAGGTGGCTTGGCTGCTTCCAGGGTATGCCTCTGCTTGATTGTCGGTCCTCCGCTAGGGGGTTGCAGATGTCCAGAAGTAGAATTGCTCGAGCCGTTGGCAATTGCAGGTTGATATGTAGGGGGCGAGGAAAATCTTTGGGGCGAGCCCTTGGATTGTCCATTCTCGGAGGTCTGTGACGCCTGCGGAAAGTATGCTGTCTGCCCTTCGGCACGACGGCCATCAGTCTCCAGCTGTGCTGTTGGCGTGTGCGGCGCGGAATCGGCGCCGGTCCTCTTCGAGGCAGCATGAGAATGTTCTGTGGGCAGTTGCTGATCGGACATGGACGAGCTCGAAGGGACCAGCTTGCGAGCTAGATTCGGATGGCTTGTAGGCGTCGAATCGTAGCCATTGACGTCGAACGAGGAGGTTTGGGCCACGGTCCGGTCAGGGAGCACCATGGTCCCGTTGGGATGATGCTTGGGCCAAAGCGTCTCTCCTGCGTCCGTCTCCATAGGCACGCTCCTGCCGTTCATTATGGATCCCCTGCTCGTGGGCCGGGTTCCGCTGCCATTCGCAGGCATCGGCGTCGTTTCTGATGTGTCCGAGTCGTGGGTGGAGAGGGTCGAGCTCTCGTCGAAGCTCTCGTTGATCAAGCCAGAGCGAGCGTCGGGGTCAAAGTCAACCCCATCAGCATTAGCCTTCTTCTTGTCGATGGCAAGGCCAAATCGATTCGTGGGGTCGAGCTCGAGGACGTCGACGTCGCTGGAGAATATGGGCGAGTTGTCGTCGCTCAGGAACGAGGGCATTTCGCACCACCCCGAAACGACGCAGAGGACGGCTCGTGTCTGCTATCGCGGCGTGAGGACTGCCGTCGCTAGTGTGGCTCGGAGCCGCGTGACTGTGATGGCCCGTCGAATGCAACCTCGCTCACTCGGGTCGTGCCGTGGTGGATGGAGACGAGATGGCGACGACTAGTCAACGACGGTGAGCGACCGCGGGTGCCGTCTCAGCTGGTGCGGAGCGGCGCTGGGCCAATGCGGTCGCTGAGTGGCAATGCGGCAAGACTGCTAGCGATGATGGTTACAGGCATCGAGGGTGCTAGAAGTGCGACGCAGGGAGCATGGCGTGGATGCGCGGCGACGAGGCGGAGCTGCAGCGGCTGTGCCGAGGAGGACAGAGGACGGGAGGTTCCTGACGGGGAGCAGAGATGGAGCCAGGCGAGGAGGGCAAAGAAGCCCTGGAGGGGCAATGTCGGGCTTCTGCCTCGTGCGTGCAGCGTACCGTTGATGATGCTGATGATGGCGGCGACGGCAGTGAGATGGCGACGAGGTGGAGAGTCGTTGACCAACGTCGGCTGGAAGCGTCGTCGTCGGTCTGGCCGCTGACTTTGGCTGTGCAAAATTGCAACGAGCCTTGGGCAACGATGGCTGCAGGCCGGGGGGGGGGCTTAGCGGCTGCATGTCCCCTGGGCCCCAAGGGGGGACTCCCGTAGCGCGGCGCCTGACGTCCACTGGTCTGCACCTCATCGCTGGGGGTCGCCGCCGCCCAGCCTGTTCCGCAGCTCTACCTGTACCTGTAATAGCAGCCCCCTCCGCAACGATGAGGCAACTCGGACAAGGTCGGCTTATCAGGCTGAGCTGCTGGCCCGGCGACGGGACTGGGTTGTTGTCTACATGTAACTGTGGTCATTCGTCGAGTTTGCACCATCCAACGTCACAGAGGCAGGCCGCAATCGCTCTCGCTTGGTTTTCTCTACGGGTAAGGTATTTAATGGATGATTTTCGGGCGTGGCGCCTAGCTTGAGACGCGGCGCCCGTCCCGCAGTGAGACTGACGGATCTTGTCGTCCTCTGTCTTGCCAGCGCAGCGCAGCAGCAGACCACGTCATTGGTGGCCTCTGTCGCCGTAGCACCAGCAGCAGAAAAGAGCAAATGGACATTTCGATAAAGAGGTCGTCGAATTGACGGGGCCCCGCGTGCCTTTTCTCGAGAACTCGAGTGACGGATGCAGCGGAACCTCGCGGTATCCCGTCCGCACCCTGCTGGGAGCGCGCTGCTCCGCCACCGTTGACTCAGGTAGCCAAGTCGTCCTCTATGGCCCCCCACTGGCTGCCGGCTGCCGCTTCGCTTCAGCTGCATGGCACCGGGCTGGACGGCAACCTGGGGGCGAGAGTAGGATTCGTGCAGCGTTCCCAGCGGATGCATGTGGCTCGCCTGCCGCTGCCAACGAGACTCCCGTTGCAAGATTCCCGCAGTGCATCTGCGGCTGTTGAATGTTGGAACGACTGCCCCAGAGGGGGAACCAGGGTACTTCTCCCTTGAGCTCCGGCCCCAACCAGCTGTCAGTTGCTCATAACACCTGCTCCGGCCAAGTACAGGTACGAGTAGCATGGACAAGCCCACTCGCGCCTTGGGATTGAGGTCCTTTGCATTGGGTCTGCGGACCAACGAGCCGGCTCGGGATCGGCATCGATGTCGTGACAGCCTGTCTCAGACCACGGAACCTCGCTGGAGGCCATGTCGTCACCGGCGACCGGGGTCGCATAAGAGCTGATCCGAGCAGACAAATGATGAGGACCGCCGAGAGATTATTCGCCCGTATTATTAGCCTGCCAATAGATTGGCTGAATGAGCTCATGCTCTTCACCGCATCGAGGAAGAGGAGCCGTCAAGGGGACAAGGCATCAGCTGCGGTACTCGGAGGGCTTGGCCGTGCCCCTTTTGCAAGGCAATGTATCCGTAGCCATAGGGCCAATTACGGGCCTTGCGACAGCTTGGCCCTTGGCTTGGTAGGAATTCGGCCAAGACCACACCGCTGCTACGCCCGCAAGTGCTGTGCATTTCCATTCCTTTGGGCCCGGGGGTGCGGTCAGCCAGTGTGTGAACCATGCGGCTCCTCGCCGCCATTTGCCCCTACGTTGGGTCTGCTAGGCTACGAGTAGATTGACAGGCTCCCCAGACGCGATCCGCGCCAGCGAGTCCTGAGGCGTCCGTGTCGGGCGGATGCTTGGTTGATTTGCGGCTACATTGACCCAAACATCGAACCCTCGGTGAATTCCAAGGAATGCTCACGCGCGTCGCAGGCTGCAACAGCCTCACAGCTCATGGCAGATGGCAGCAGGCAAACAGTGTATCCAGATGGGCCACTCGGAGCTCAGCCTTGCATGTCTCTCGAGGCCTGGATAGGGCTTCATCGCAGCTTGACAAATGAGAAAATCACCCGGTATAGGGTAGGCTTCTGGGCACGGGCTTGATGGACGCCTTTGCCTTTGGCTGACGCAGATAGATGCACTGCAACTGGCGAGTGTGGCCTCTCCGATGAATCGCTGGCGGCCTGAGCTGAGTTTCCAGAGGCTGTGAGACTCCCACTCCGTCTTCAGCATCAGATGGTTGGTAGGGCAAGGAGGCACGGCGTTGTCGACGCCGGCCCCACTCCTTGCCGCCGCCGTCCCTCCACAAAATATCGCGACGTCACTCCACCACGCAGAACCTTGTCCGCCCGCCAAACGTTCTGGAGCCCC
This sequence comes from Tolypocladium ovalisporum, assembly GCA_024340015.1. Classification (NCBI taxonomy): domain Eukaryota; kingdom Fungi; phylum Ascomycota; class Sordariomycetes; order Hypocreales; family Ophiocordycipitaceae; genus Tolypocladium; species Tolypocladium ovalisporum. The sequence continues at coordinate 253,575 of JALHBZ010000152.1, read as the reverse complement.
ATCTCCGTCAGGACACCTGAACGGACAGCGACAACCTCGCCATCTCGCAGCACAGCCGCAAAAGCGACCGTCACC
>JALHBZ010000152.1:202013-253276 GCA_024340015.1 Tolypocladium ovalisporum | reverse complement strand
CCCCCCCCCCCCCCGGCCCCCCTTCCCGACATCCTCCGCCATCGCCATCGCCATCGCCGCGTTTCGCCTCGAGATGGATCGCCAGCAGTTGCCGGCGCAGCCGTCGCCGCTCATCCAGCCCTGCAGGTACAAGGTCGGCAAGACGCTCGGCGCAGGCTCGTACTCGGTCGTCAAGGAGTGCGTCCACATCGACACGGGGCGGTATTATGCCGCCAAGGTCATCAACAAGCGCCTCATGGCCGGGCGGGAGCACATGGTTCGTTCAATGCTCCTATCCCTCAGGCGAGAGAGAGAGAGAGATCTCTACTAACGGGGTGAATGATGGCAGGTGCGCAATGAGATTGCTGTGCTCAAAAAGGTTTCCATGGGCCACCAAAATATCCTCACCCTCGTCGACTACTTCGAGACCATGAACAACCTCTACCTCGTCACCGACCTCGCCCTCGGCGGCGAGCTCTTCGACCGCATCTGCCGCAAGGGCTCCTACTACGAGTCCGACGCCGCAGACCTCATCCGCGCCACCCTCTCGGCCGTCGCCTACCTCCACGACCACGGCATCGTCCACCGCGACCTCAAGCCCGAGAACCTGCTCTTCCGCACCCCAGAGGACAACGCCGACCTCCTCATTGCCGACTTTGGCCTCTCGCGCATCATGGACGAGGGAAAGTTCCACGTCCTCACCACCACGTGCGGCACCCCTGGCTACATGGCTCCCGAGATCTTCAAGAAGACGGGCCACGGCAAGCCCGTCGACCTCTGGGCCCTCGGCGTCATCACCTACTTCCTCCTCTGCGGCTACACCCCCTTCGATCGCGACTCCGACTTTGAAGAGATGCAGGCCATCCTCAACGCCGACTACAGCTTCACCCCCATCGAGTACTGGCGCGGCGTCTCCAGCCACGCAAAGGACTTTATCCGCCGCTGCCTCACCGTCGACCCCGCCAGGCGCATAACCGCCCACGAGGCGCTCCAGCACCCCTTCGTGGCGGAGCTGGCTCCGTCAGACGGCGTCGGCGAGAACCTCCTGCCGGCAATCAAGAAGAACTTCAACGCCCGCCGGACCTTGCACGCCGCCATCGACACGGTGCGCGCCATCAACAAGCTTCGCGAGGCCCAGCATCTGATGATGGACGGCGCCCGCTCCAGCGAACCGTTCCGTCCCAACAAGCTCGCCACCGCTCGCAAGGACGATAGCGTCGTATCCTTCGGCAAGGACGACAGCGGCTACGGGACGCAGCACGACCTGGACGGCCAGAACGACGTGGTCATGGGCAACACCACGGGGAATGCAACGGCGAACCCCGCTGCCCCTGCCGGCGGTGGCAATGGCGTGCCAGCCACGCTCCAGCCTGGCAACCAGGCAAATCGCGTCGTCCAGACGAGCAAGGGCCTGTGGAGCGGGCCCGCGACGAAAAGGTAGCACATCGTTGCCGCATGGATGGATAGTTGGATTGGATAGGTGGCCTCGGATACAGGCGACTAAATTACACTCTGGCAGCCTATGGTCGGTCCAGTGACGGAGGGGCGAGATATGACGGGTTCCCGTCTAGCTAGGTACATAAGCTGTCGCTTGTTTGTTGGTTCCGCAGACAAGCGTCAGGACTGGTGATTTGGAATACACTCGCAGCGTTGGTGGTGCTTAGGCAGTCGGTGGAAGCGCACAGGGACGTGCCTCGCGACGCAGTACTGATCGATTTTATAAAGACTGGTGGTGGGTTTGACATCGATGCAGTATGTTGTTGTCAGCCCACAAACATGCAACCGCTAGGACTATCAAGCTGCTACGAACATGACGTCGACTTGAACGTGACACAGCGTTGACAACTTGAGCACGGGTTTGGGCGTGAAGACATCACCGACGCAGGCATTCGCCACCTTCATTCTGGCCCACGGGAGTGGATGCAAGTTCAAACATGTAGGAAGACTCGGTTGATTGCTTCTTCCCCGTACCATTCCGTCATACATCTAGTGTCTAGCGAGTGTCATCTTTGGTATTTCCTCCGCCTTCCTCTCTTCCCAGGCACTCGGCTGGGCACGAACGGTTCCTCGCCACCCTCTGCCATTACCACCGTCCGGCCATCGCGAGCGGCCCACGGCATCGCCGCGTCGCCCACCAAACTTCGACGGCGCCTTGCTCCGAAAGGCCCCGATCCTAGCGAGTGTATCTGTGCATGTTCCCATATCGACATGTGCACCAATTACCTCCGTCCCGATGCTTGTTATACATAGCGCACTCTATCATGTTCGACCGCCGATTATCCAGGCGAAAATATGCAGTACATCTTTGCCACGCCTCCCATCCGTCTCTCCGTGTCCATTAGTAGCCGACCGTTGAAGCCCGGACGACTGTGCGCGCTTCTCCCGAGGGACGTGGCGTCCCCATGAAAATAAACACCTCGTGTGCGCCAATTCGCTGTGCCGATGAATGCCAAAGATGTAAAAAAGGGTGTTTCGAAAATGAAAATTAAAGGTGAATGTTAAGTCTCGGATATGTCGGGTCATAAGCGGGTTCGTGAGGCATCCTGCGCAGCTCACGTGAGTCGAGGTCGACTCGAGTCGTTCAAGTCGTGCCGTCGATGATGCGCAGTTTCTGCGTTTCGACAAATCGACGCGCGTTGGTCATCGCAAGACAACAACTTCGCTCAGTTCAACGTCTCGAGGCGGCGCATTGCCGTCCCAGAGTCGACCGTTGCTCTCCATGTCCACAAGGAGCATCCCCGACGGCCCTTCGGATGCTGTCGGGCTTACGGTACCGCTGCTGGAACTGTAGCTGGAGCCGCTGCCGAGGGTCCAACCACCGCTCGAGTTGCCTCGGCGCTGGTCGAGCAGCCCAAGGCTAAAGTACTGGTCGCCGTACTCTTCGTCCGTGACGCGATTACGATCGCCAGTCTCGACGAATTCGTAGTCCCATCGCGTAATCTTGTCGGCTTGGCGTCGAGGCAACCACCGCGCCCGAGCGGTGTAGTAGAAAGCCATGGCAATCAGCCCACCCCCAACCAGGTCAATGGCGTAGTGATGGCTGAGATACATGGTTGCCCACCAGATCCAGACGGCGTAGCCGATCAAGAAGATCCTGAATTGAGGGAAGCAGTGGCTCATGAAGAGCACCTCCAGGACCGCATACCCACCGTGCAGGGAGGGAAACGCGCCAAAGGGTAGGGGCGCGGCGGTAAAGTTGGTCGTGTAGAGGTCGATGCCGAAGATCTTGTCTACGCGAGCGAGCCCGGCGGGAGATCCGGGCATGCCGTAGGCGGCGGGGACCAGGCCGTGTTCATTCTCGTACCACGGCGGCGTGCAGGGGAAGACGAGCTGGATGGTGACGCCGAATATGCTCATCCAGCCAAAGGCGCGCGCAAAGACTGGTGTCGTGCCGGGGGCGGCGAAAATAAACAGTAGTAGGGAGCAGACGGCGGGGGCTCCGAAGTGGATGATGCCGTAGGGAAGCCAGGCGAGGATGTCGAGAAAGGCATGCGTGTGTGCGGAGAGGATGTTGGAAAGGTTCGCCCCATAGAGGACATTTTCCAAGGCTGGGAGCACGCGGACCCAGATGTGAGGTCGGTATTCGTAGGGAATAAAGCTGCAAAGCCGTCAGTATCAAGTCCTGTCGTCGTCGTGGCAAAGGCAACCGCGTGTTTGCAGTTGGGCGAGGGTACTTACCGGCTGCAGAAGAAGTACAGGAGCCAAACCCATATGGTGGCTGATGGGAGGAAGAATTGTCGCGTCGCAGGCATGAGCATAAGCCAAGCAACACCCAGGAGGGCAAACAACTTGAGCGCAGGAGCCTCGGGGGCTATTGACAGGGAGAAGAGCGTCAGACCGATCAGGAAGACGTATTGCAAGTCGACAAGGTGCCACTTGTGCTTCTGCAGGTCGCGGATGCCATCCCAGATGTTGAAAGAGGTCTGCAGGCTGGTAAGGCCTGGCACGTCGTGGCGCGCTGCCCCCGACTTTGCGCGACCGCGCCGGCGGCCGACCTGGTAGCGGCTGGGCAGACGGCTGAGGACGGCGAGGGTGAGGTTCTCGGTCCACAGCGACGGCAGAACCGGCTTACCGGGGACGGTCCCGGGTAGGTCCTTCATGGCGATGGTAATGTCGTTGAGAGAGCCACGATTGCGACAGGCAAGTCAAGTGAGCTCGGGGAGCGGTGGCGAGGGTTGAGCCGGGAGGGGGGAGGGAGGCGGGTGCCGGTCGGTAGTCGTCGACGGACCCAAATGATGCCAAAAGGATACCCAAATTCTACCGCATAATCTAAGGCTGAACAGATCCCAGGCTCTTTGCTCGGGTTTATCGTTATCGCGCGGCGGCTCCTGGGCGTCTCTTGTCGGGCGTTTGCGCTTCGGCGGCAGCGGGTGTGGGATGAGGGACGTGGGAGACGACGGCGTCTCTGTCGAGGGCGAAGAGGCACGTGGTGGTGGCTTTGCAAAGGGCGGATGGGCCTGCTGGCGAGCGAGGGAGCGAAGGAGCGCGCAGGAGGGGGAGGAGGCGACGATGGAGGACGAAGGTGCAAGGTGGAGGAGTGAGAGAGGTAAAGGAGAAGAAAGTGATGCTGTCGCAGGCCAGAGGAGGCAGGCAGGCAGAGCCAGGCAGGCAGGCAAGTCGGGTGTCTTGGCTGCTCCGTGGCGGACTCGTCGGGGAATGATGGCAGCCCGCAGCCCGCAGCCCGCAGCCCGCAGCGCCCAGCACGCCCGGCTTTCTCGTGCCTCTGCGGCGCGCGAGGGCAACCGACTCCGCTGGGGGGCTTGGCAGACGACGACGCCCACTGGGACACTTGCACAATGGCCCAATGGCCCTACGCGGACTTACCTGAGCCCCCCCGGAAGCTACGGCTAGGCTGCTGGGTACGTGGGGCCCATGTACCTCCGTTCTGGCAGCAGTGCCGTGCAGATTATGAAGGGGGGTCGAGGAGCAGGAAAGGAAATCAAATCTGGTTGAATCTAATCGGGCTTAGGCCCAGCCCTGGCACGACTGGGCCAGTGGGGGCCCCGTGGCTGAAATTGCACTGAAGGGGCCGGTGCCACGGCGCCCTGTCACCACGCACAGGGGCTCCTGGTTGGCTGCTAGGCGCCGTCGCGCGGAGGGCTCGGGGTTGTCGCAGCGCGCCCAAGGCCCGAGCCCGCGCTGGCCATTGAAGCCCGAACGTCGACTTTGACGAACAGGCGGACTTGTCGCAGTGGCCCGGCGATGGTCACGTCTCTCGTCTACGAACATCGTGGCCCACGGGCCCATGGTTCGACTGGCGGGGGCTAGCAAATGCCGATGCGCGAGCGCCTGCAGCGTGCTGCTCTGCTGTGCGCCCGTGACACCAGCGCCGGCAGGGTGCATGAGTATCGTCGGTCAGTTCCACAGACGCAGAGGGCGACGAGAGAGAGAGCTTCGCGTCATGCCACGCTGGACGTGCGTCGAGAACCTTGGCAGCGTGCCACTGCAAGGAGAGGGGGGAAGAGGTCACGCGACGGAGGGGCAGCGCGACAGCGCAGCACAGCACAGCGCAGCGCACTACGGAGTACCGTATTGCAGGTAGTTCCAGCACAGCGCAACGAGATGGATGAAGCTGCAGGTGCCATCTCACCTGTCTCTAGCTGGATCGAGGTTCTTGGTTGGATCGTTCCCTCAGCCTCTTTTGTTTGACGGCCGACTGGCTGTTTCAACGCCAGGCCCCAGACCGCTTAGCGCCAACTTGGGGGCCACAGCCGCACTCAAGCACGAGCGTGTCTCTCTCTGTCGAGCATGAGTCTTGCGTTCTGCGGTGAGAGAGAGAGAGGCGAGAACGGATGAGGGACCGACGAATGCGACGGCGCACGCATGCGAAACCTGGGGAAGTTCGAAACGCTTCGACCGATGGCGGGGTCCAGGAACACGAAATACGCGCGTACGCACCGGCTAGCGGCCACCAGACGGCTCTGGCGGACGAAGCGACGAGATCACGGCATTGGCCCGTCCGTTGCTGGTCCAGCGGCCCCGATGCCGACGCGCAGCCAGCATCCGATCGATCCGGCTCCTCCGGTAGAGAAGGACTACGAGTCCACCGGCCAACAGGTCGGCTGCAGCATCGTCAGACCCAGCAGAGGCGTCAACAAAGGCGGCCGACCGGGCCCTGACGGTGGCATCGGAGACCCCACTGCCTCGGTGACAGCGCTGGTGGAGACGTCCCGTCGTCTCCAGTCGGCCTCGGTCGCTTCCTGTAGAGCCTCGTTGGTCTTCACGAGCACTCGTACGAGTACAGAGCAAAACTCGGAGCACATAGATTCAAGCACCTTGTTCGAGACTGCAAGCAATGCCGGTGCATGTCAGTGATAAATACTCCGCCCCGTGCCCATCGTCGTAAGCCGCAATAACGACAGGCCATGGCTGGCAAGGAACACGGGCCGTAATTTCAACGAGCCCGCCGGTGCTGGGGACCCCGGTAGGGGGCGGTAGCGGGCACTTTCATTGCTCGCGTGCGTGCGCGCGGCGCGGATGCAATGGACCGAGGGCTCGGCCGCCACGGCCCGGGGACGCATCATCTGTCATGCTCGCATGATGACGGCTCGCGCACACCACGACGCATCAGCGTCAGATTCAATGCACGATATCGAAGGCGCGACAAGCAGAGAGGTCGCTGCATTTGCCGGCGTGCAAACTTGTATGACGACACGGCCCCGTCAGCAAAAGGGTGTGAGGTTGGACGAATGGCTGGGCGGTGATGGGACAGGAGGGGGCACCAGAATGGGCCAATGGGGCGGCGCCTCACGGTCGAGCTTTTTCGCGCGCCGCTGCCGTACCAACTTGGCGCCACGGCGTAGATGGGTCGCGGTACCTGAGCCGTTTGTACCTCTCGCCCTCGGCTTTGGGGGCGTGCTGGGCGCCGGGGCGACGGATGAGGTGTGTTGAAATCTTTCCCAGTGGACCAGCCAGCCAGCCCTTGCGCTAATAAGCGGCAAGCGCCCAACACCACTCGGCGACCAAGCGACCGTCCATGGCAGGAGAGGAGAGGTCATTATCCGTTGTTCTTGTCATGAAGCCAAGGGAAAGAGTCTTGGCGAGTCACGAAACAGTGGAAAAGGGACCGGAGCGCCCTCACGTCGGCCTGCAAGGCTCCGTCTCGAAAGTTTAATTCGGTCAGGCACATCTCATGTTGTTGTCAGGTACGGGGCACCTAGAGGATCCATCTCAAAGAACAGTTTCTGTTGAGTCGTACGGACTTTGCAGACGTACCCTCCGAGGCCACGATGATGCGACAGTGCCCTGCCAATCTCCGCCCGCGCCGATCCTGTCAGCCCGCCCACTGACGGGACGATGCGGGTGCAGCGCAGCGAACGCATGCCCGGGAGTCGGGGGCCAGGCGGTCACCGAGCGTCTAGGCCACGAACCCCGAATAAGGTAGAAGACTTGCATCAATGTCAAACGCAGATAGATGCGTGTCGTCCAGGCCTGAAAGTAGGGCAGCGACCGAATCTGAGGCGCCCCCCGCAGCAGCAGCAGCAGCAGCAGCAGCAGAGGCACGCGGTCTCTGTCCATTTTAATTAGGGCGCGTCTACTCCGTAAGCCTGTACGTGTCTTGGCGCACGTACGAGTCACTTTGCACCGCCGCGTCTAGCGGTCTGTCTGCGTGTGTCAGTCCAACACCACACTGCACGCGCGTGAGAGACACACTGGCGAGAAGCCTCACCTTTTTTTTTGGCGTGACGCGGCGCGAGATGCTACGGCATGCCCCCGCCTCCTCCGTATCATACATGTACACGTACGAGTAGCGCATCCAACTGCTCACCTGCGCCCTTTGCTTGCGCTCCTACGCAGACGCGGCTCAGAACAGACGCATACGTAACCCCCAGGGTGTTGATGATGCTGCGGCACGCCACGTTTTGCCGGCCCAAGGGATCCCTGTGAGCGTCTGTCAGTGAAACCTAGAGTGGCGCGTCCTGCATGCTCCGGGCAGTGCAGAGCGGATACCGATTCCACCTTCCGGTTTGATGTCCATGGAACGATTAAACGTGCGCATCACTGGCATGGGCGGCGAGGAACCATGTCAAGGGTAGGTCCTATTGCTGTCTTCGGTTTGAGATCCAGTAACCACCGAGGAGGATTCTACCAAGTACAGATCAGACAACATGCGTCCTACCAAATCCCCCGGACCAACAGCAAAGCAAATGTCCCTGTCAGTCCCTTGCGCACCATCAACCCGGGCCAGGGGTCGGAAATGTCCAGCCACCTCGGGACAGGTACATGAATAGCAAAGAGTCATTTGAAAGCCCCAAACGCCGTGCCGCAAAGGTATATCACGTCCACCTCGCGCTAAGCAAATGCACCGCTGCTCACCTCCCTGAGCTGCCGTGTGTCATGTGCTCTCCTCCGCCGGCGCAGATACGTATGAAACGTACCCGCCGACTCACTTCCGCCGCGGCAGTGATGCAAGTGTGCCGTCGATCCATCGAAATCCTCTAGATGACCTGGACTTCTAGACCGAGGCCTTGATGGCTGGTGGTGGGATAGGCGTCACCTTCTTGTCGCTCTTTCGGGGCGGCTGCGCGCTGGGAGGAGGGCTCTGCTGCGATGGGCCGCCCGCCGCCGTCTTTTCCTTGCGCTTCTTGGCCTTCTTCTCGCCCTTGCCCGCGGACGGGGTAGCTGCCGGGTGGGGAACGGGTACCGGCGAGACCTTGGGCGGCTGCCCGGAGCTGCTGGGGATCGTAGGGATAGGTACCACCGTCTGCCGAGGCACAGGCACGGGGGTCTGCTTCAAGACCGGCAGAGACTGCGAGCTCGAAGGCACCGGCGTCTCGCCCTTGGCATTTTTTGCCTTCTTTGTCTTGCCGCCAGTAGGGGTAGAAACGGACGCCGAGTTGGACGCCTTCACGGCTGTAGGTGGAACGATGGGCGTCTGCTTCTTCGCCGCCGCCGACGACAGGGAGTCGGAACCGAGATCAGCGCTTCCGCTGCGATCCGTCTTTTGCTTCTTCGTCGTCTTCGTGTCCGCCGTCTGGCTCTCTACCATGAGCTGCTCGGCCGCGGCGGCAGCCTCGTATTCGGATGCAGAGTGCTTTCTCTTGCCCTTGCGTCCAGTCTCCTCATTGTTCTTGCCTGCCTCGACAGCATTTCCTTTCTGCTTGCGCTTCTTGTCCTTCTTGGTTGCCTTGTCTGGCGAAGCATCGGTAGTTGCACGCAGAGCGGGTGCCGCGACCATCTCAGTGTCCTCGTCGTCCGAGCCAATGTCCATGCCAATCTTGCCCATGGGGCCGTTTACACCAATCGGCTGGTAACGCGCCTTGAGGCCCTTTGGCTGAGCTCGAGGAGCGCGCTTCTCGGATGGGCCAACGGCAACTCTGTCGGCACCCAGCTGAGTGATTCGCCTAACGTGGATGACCTGGTCGGGTTGTCGTGGAGCTATGTACGTGTTAGCCAATTGAGCCGGGCGCCAATTAGAGCTCTTTGACCTACCTTTCCGATACTGAGCACTGTCGGCCGACGGGATCAAGATCTCGATGGAGCTCTTGGGTGCCATGCTGTCAAAGAAGACGCCGTAGTCCTCTCCTGCGTGTGAAAAGACTCGCTCACTGCGCTGAGCCTGGTCCATCGGAATCTCCAGATTCTGCACCACAGAAATGGGCACGTTGGAGGGCACGGTGAAGTACCACAACTGCTTGCCCTGCATGTTGGCCTGGTTGATGATACGGGCCACGTCCTGACCGTTGGCCCCTTCGTCGCCCTTGCGTAGCACAAAGTCGGGCGAGATGAAGTTGGGAAGGGTAACTTGTCCTCCGTGCAGGCGATCCTCGATGTGGATAGACTCATCAGGAGCCTCGTTGTCGGAGTCCTCGGAGTCGCTCGTCGAGGAGGCTTCGGAAGAAGATTTGCCGCGAGCCTGTTTCTCGGGCTTGGCTACCTTGCCATCGTCCTCATCGCTCTCCTCACTGTCGCTTTCTCCGCCAGAGCTGGTCGAGGTGGTCGTGTTGCCGTTGGCAGTGCCGTTGGCAGTGCCGTTGGCAGCTGGCTTGGCTGTCACCTTGACGCCACTCCCCTGGTCACTGTCCTCCTCGCTCTCGCTGTCGCTCGTTGAAGAGCTGGAGGCCGACTTTGTTTTCTTTCCCGCAGCAGGCTGTGCCGCCCTGTCGCTGTCGGCGGCGCTCTCGTCGTCCGACTCAGAGTCGGAGGTGGAAGTGGAGCTGGTGGGGGGAGACTTCCTCGTGGGTACTCCGTTTGTCTTCGACTCCGTCACATCCTCATTGGAGTCACTTTCACTCTCGCTCGAGGAGTCTTCTGACGACTCGGGCTCAGGCTCAGGCTTTACCGGGGCGCTCTTCTTGCTGGAGGTAGCCTTCTTTGCAGACGCCGTTCGCTCGACATCGCTGTCGGCAATCTCATCGTCCTTACTGCGACGCTTGGAGGCAACCGTGCTCGTGGTCGCATTTCTGGCGGGACCCGCGAGCTTTCGCAGGAAGTCGGAGCCGCCCTCGTCGCTGCTGCTGTCGCTGTCGCTGCTGTCGTTGTCGCTGTCGTCATTGGCACCGAAAATGCTCTTCTTAATAGCTCCAGCCTCCTGTTTAATGGAAGCAGCAGCTTTCACGACGGGCCGCCGGTTGTACTGGGCCTCGGCGCTCAGGCCCTTGTTGGTGTCTGCGATGTGCTTGCTGAGCGAGTGAACCTTGTAGGGTTCCTTGGGCGCCATCGTGGGCGACTCGTGGGCACGCAGTGCGCGGAGCAATGTGCACAATTGCAGGTCGAGGGTGGTTTGTTGAAGAAGCGGAAACTTTGGCAGGCGAAATTTTGGCGGTGGTTGCAAAGGAAGATGCCGAGCCCCACCTTTCGACGCGGTCGCGCCGCGTACGAGCTAGCTGCCGTGGGCCGGCTTATCGATAAGACAATCTCTAGATCCTGGTACGGTTAGGTGAAGAGCGAGCTTCGCTATTCAACGACGTCTCAGCAAGCTGATGCTCGCTTCAACGCTCGTCAATCGCTTCTATCTAGTTGGCTACGACTGCTGGCAATATGTCAACGTCTTTCAGCAAACGACGAAAGCTCGACGCCCCGGGGACGCCTCAGTGTAAGCCATCCAGGTGTCCTGCTCGGCCAATATCACTCACTAATGAGATGAAATAGCAGCGGTGAGCGCGGTGAGCGCGTTGGCAGCCCGACGTCGTCTGACTGCGTCAGCGGCAACTGAAGCCAATGCTTCCCCAATCTCTGAGCCGGAGGAGGCTGGAATCTCCGGCCCTTCGAATTCTTTTAGCCCCTTGCAGGCTCTCTCGCAAAATCGAGTGACGACAAAGTCGCCGAAGAGGACTGGAGCAGGGACTCCCTCAAGCCACAGCTCCTCAGTGGGTCGAGCAGTTCCTGATGAAGGCTCATGGTTCGTACTCTCTCGCTCTGCCGCAACTCCAAAGTTGACTTGTTGGCTGCAGCAAAGCGGCTGAGGCAAAGACGACGAAGCCGAGGGCACCTCTTCATCACATAGTCCCCTACTCGTCCTTTCGCCTCACAAAGCACAATCACCGGACCAAGACAGATGGCACAATCGAGCTGAGGCTCGAGGACAGCGAGGTGGGAAGTCAGGAAACTGTGCGATTGTTTATGATACTTACCATTCATAGCGTTTTCTTGTCCTTGGGAGTTTCGGAATACGCGTACTGAGCGGCGAAGTGACGGTAGCTGGCGCGATACTTCGGCCCTCCCAAACGACATACTGGATCCACGCGGCGCATTGTCACGCGCTCCCCGTCCTGCGAGCGGCAGAAAAGACCAGGTTGGAGCTTCACAGCGACCCCGTGGCGGAGAGCCTGCGGAAGCTGGGAAGACTATCTCGATTATTCCGAGGAATATGGAACGACCCGCCGGGAGACATGAGCGAAAGACGGGCTAAGACGTCATCAACATTCAAATTCGTTAGTGTCATGCCTCGTGCCACGATATCTATCCATCTCCTAACAGGACGTAGCTTGGTACTTCGGATGATGCTCCTAAGAGGTGCATCATCCAAGAACTTGTGTCGCCTCCCCAATGGAACAGGAAGCTAGCAGCCCTGACTGAGTCTGCACTTGGGCGCGAGCCTCCCACGGCGCTCATCTGTGGTCCAAAGTCGGCCGGCAAGTCAACATTCTCGAAGCTACTCACAAATCGACTCCTGACAGCCAGCGGTGCGGAGCCTGGAGTGGCGTTTGCAAACGGCGTGGTGATACTGGATCTTGATCCTGGACAGCCTGAATACGCTCCGCCAGGCACATTGTCGCTGGTGCATGTCACAAAACCCAATCTAGGAGCGTCCTTTACGCACCCGAGTCTGGATGACGAGGCGTCTAGAGTCGTGAGGTGCCATTCCCTGGCCGCGGTCAACCCAGCGTCAGCCTCGGAGCTTCATCTCGAGTGTGCCTTGGACCTTTACGATTACTATCGCCGAACACTCCGAAGCTGTCCGTTGCTCATCAACACCCCCGGCTGGGTCCTCAGTCTGGGATTGGAGCTCCTGGTGCAGATCATCATCAGCATACGGCCAGCCGAGGTCATCTACATGTCAGAAGAAGGGCCGGCCGAGACTGTTGAAGCATTGCGCACTGCCACCAAGAACTCACTGACGCTTTTGCCGTCGCAACCGGCCGAGTTTGCGTCTCGCACCGCCGCACACTTCCGAGAGATGCAAACCATGTCTTATTTCCATACTCTACGTGGCGGTAGCTCGGAGGGGACATCGAGATTGCGTTGGTCGCCTTCTGCTCTCTCATCAATGCGCCCATTGGTGGTGCGATATTCAGGCAAGCACAGTGGCATTGTCGGCATCCTGCGCTACGACTACCAGATACCGTCGGATATGCTGGCCGAGGGCATCAATGGCACGGTCGTTGCGATTGTTGAAATAGAGGATCCGCAGGCTTTCCGCAATCTAGCGCGGGATGTCCCGTCGGAGTCCCAGGGCGGGGACGAGGTGAGCGACGTGGCATCTCAGCCACTGACCTTGACATCACCGGAAGGTATACCGCTCATACCAAATCCAGACGACATCGCGCTTGACCCACGGCACTCCCGCACCATCGGACTTGCCCTCATTCGTGGCATCGACGCCAAAGACAAGTCGCTGCAGATACTGACGCCAATGCCCGTCGAAAAGATTGTCGATGCAAGATCTCGTGGCCATGGCATTGTGCTCGTCCACGGCAAATTCGACGCACCGACTTGGGCGTATACAGAGCACCTGTATGAGCAGGCTGACCAGGACGATGAGCCAATGGCCGAGCTCGAGGTGACGGACGAGGACACCAGCGAGGACGGCTCTGATGTGGAGCCAGAACTCGGTTCGGAGGCCGCAGACGATGCGACTGTACCGTGGGTCGAGGTTCTGAGGGGCAATGAGAAGCGGCCAGTCGGGTCGCGCGTGTGGAGGGTGCGGAGGGACCTTGGCCGTAACACGGGCGATTAGCGTCCCTGCCGAGTAGCGACCACGATGCCTCGATTAGGCTTAATAGTCGCTGGCTACATGAGAGGTGGGGGGACGGCAACTCGATCAGCTCGCACGTCACTGCGTGAACCCATATTAACTGCAGCAGGCGTGCCGTCTCAATCTGCTAGACGACGAATGCGGCCATCAGTCATTGGACGTGGCCTGCCGAGAATAGTGCCATGTGTATTCGTAAAGTCTTGGTCATGTCCTTGGCGAGCTTATCGACGATGTTGGGGTCCACGCCTATTTAATGTCCGCGAACAACACTCTAATACATGGACGAAGTAGAGGTGGCTCGTGACCTTTTTCGCGATGACTGCTGCTTTGGAAACCTCCTCTCCTGCAAAGAAATCGAGGTAGATGTCCTCATCGTGGGAGCCGGCCCGTCGGGCCTGATGATGGCTTTGTGGATGGCCAGGCTAGGGATCGAAACCCGCGTCGTGGACAAGCGTACGGACAAGGTCTTTTCAGGACAGGCCGACGGGTACGCCAACGCACCCGCACGTTTGGCTGGACTTGCCACGAGCTAACGTGCTTGATGCAGCTTCCAGGTGCGGACGCTGGAGATCCTCGATAGCTTCGGCATCGGCGAGAGGGTGTGGAAGGAGGCGAACCACATGCTCGGTACGAATGTGGCGGCTGTTCACACATGTTTCCATGCCCCGACGTACACAAGGCGAGGGACGTTTCTGACATGCGCTGCATCAGAGGTCTCGTTCTGGAACCCCGATGAGCATGGCACGATCCGGCGCAACGCCCGCGCCCCAGACACCATGCCGGGCCTCTCACGCTTCACCGAATGCGTCCTCCACCAAGGTCGCATGGAGGCCTTCTTCCTCGATGCCATTCGCGAGTCCGAGTCACCGACCCACCCGGCCGTGCGGATCGACCGCTGCACCCTACCCACGTCGCTGCACATCGATGAGAATCTCGCCGAAGACGACGACGCGTACCCGATCGAGGTGACATTGCGGCGCTCCTCCGAGCACGAGGGCACGCCAACGCAGCGCCTGGGCAACCTCAGCGACGGGATGCATAGGAGCAACCTGATAGAAGACGACGCCAGCGGGTTCCAAGAGCACAGCGCCGCGCAGGTTGAGGAAACGGTTAGGGCCAAGTACGTGGTCGGGTGCGACGGAGCGCACTCGTGGGTTCGAAAGGAGCTGGGCGAGGGATACGAGATGGTTGGCGAAACAACAGACGCCATCTGGTGAGTTCTGACCACTCAGGGCCGCTTGCTCTGTTTATCCATGGCCTGTTTTCTGATCTGAGCGAGGGGCGTGCTCGACATCATACCCATCACAGACTTCCGTGAGTTGTGAGACTTGCAGCTGCGGAACTGCAGGAAGACGCTGACGCGGTGCAATCAGCCGACATCAGAAACCGTTGCATGGTGCACAGCGCCGATGCGGGCACGGTCATGATCATTCCCCGCGAGAACAGGCTCGTGAGGTTGTACATCCAGCTCAAGGAAGTGTCCACGGGGGGCGGCCGCGTCGACCGGTCAACAATCACACCGGACCTCATCTTCAAGGCGGCACAGAAGATACTGAACCCGTACTCGATAAAGTACCACTACATTGACTGGTGAGCCATTGAGGAGAAGTCATCGAAGGACTCGGGAGCTGACGGGCCCGTGTCTCAGGTGGACTGCATATCAGATCGGCCAGCGTTCCGGAAATCGATTCAGCAGACTTGACCGTATCTTCCTCGCAGGGGGTCCGTATATTCTCTGGCCTACTTATCATCAGGCAACCAATATGTCGTCACACTGACCGATTCCGCCAGACGCCGTGCACACACACTCGCCCAAGGCGGGCCAGGGCATGAACACGTCCATGCAAGACACCTACAATCTGGGCTGGAAGCTGGGCCTCGTATGCAAGAAGGTGCTGCGGCGCAGCGTGCTCGCGACGTATGAGTTGGAGCGACGGCAGATTGCCAAGCAGCTCATCGAGTTTGATCAGCGCTTTTCGAAGCTTTTCACCGGTCGCCCAGCCAAGGACATCCTCGACGAGACTGGCGTGTCTATGAAGCAGTTCCAGGACGCGTTCCGCATGAGCCAGATGGTTTGGCCCCGGTGTCGTTACGCAAGTGACAAGCAGCTGCAGCTGACAATGAGACAGTTCACCACGGGTATCGGCATCTGCTATCAGCCGAGCATGATCGTCTCGGCAGCTGACAACGATAGATCGAATGGGTTCAACGCCAACATTCCAGAGCCCTTGGCAGCAAATTGCAAACCGGGCACTCGTTTCGCGTCGTGTAAGGTTCTGGGCCAGGCCGACCCGCGGCCGTGGGAACTCCACCACCATATGCCGTCTGACGGCAGGTTCCGCGTCATCGTCTTTGGCGGCGACGTGTCACGGCCCGCGCAGCTGGCGCTGGCCAACGAGCTCGGTGGCTGGCTGTCAACGGTCTTGCTACCGCGGTGCCCTCGCGTGGCGCTGAGTCCCGCCTCGAGCCCTCAAGGCGGTGGCTGCAGCACCAGGTTTAGGATGGCGCACAATCCCTCCATCATCGACGTGCTGCTCGTGCACTCGGCGCCGCGTGAGGCGGTCGAGCTGCTCACGGACCTGCACAGCGTTTACCACCCGTTTGACGAGAAGCTGGGATGGGATTACAACAAGACGTTCGCCGACGGGCCGAGCTACCACGAGGGCCACAGCAGGGCCTACGAGGCGTACGGGATCGACGCCGACGGCCCGGGTGCCATCGTGGTGGTTCGCCCGGATGGGTATATCGGGCTGGTTGCCTCATTGGACAGTGAAGGAAGACACAAGATGGATAGATGGTTCGACGCGGTGTTACGGACATCTGCGTAGTAGGCTCGCTGGTTGGTCGGTTATTTTCGTCGGCGGTCTTCCTTCTTCAGAAATATGACAGCCGCGGAGATACGTATTTCGCTGTCGTCTGCCCCGTTGCCATTCCGCCCGCCAACATGGGTAGGGCTGAGAATTCGGCACTTTCCTTGCCGTGTGAGGCAACCGAACTACAAAGACAGCTGCAACTCTCGTTAGCCTTGATTTCTTACCAGTAGCCAGTAGAGAATTGACAGCTCATCCCGACTCTCGCCGGGAACACAGTGGTATTCCTGCCCAAAGATGTAGATCTGCTGTCGGGACATGGCTGCTATCTTGCGCACTGGCTTGTCGGGTCGAAGCATGGACAGTGGTTGGGCCAGGATCCTTGACGGCCTTTCGCAGGGATTCGAGGGACTGGCTCATGCAGGGCATGGGCACAGAGCCTCCTCCGGTTGTATTGAGACCCACGATTCCACGGATGCCATTGAGTTGACTGAGATCAGTATCGCACCATGAGGCGCATGGGAAGACAGTGCCCACCACCTCCAACGGGGGACGGTGAGACAAAACGAGTAAAACCGTTGGAGGCGTTTTTAGCTTTCGGGTACGTTATGGTGGAGCGTCAAAAGGCGGGTGGGTGTCTTTGTTGGGCCCCCAGGGGTGGTTCTGCTGCAATGCTGGAAAGGACCCTCAATCCCTCCAAGAGTCTCGTGCCAAAAGGCTGGGAAGCCCCGAGTCTGCTGGGTAAAGATTCGACTGATTGAGCAAACGCTCCAGCAAAAGGTAGAAGTACAGACAGAAAGCGTCATCCTGCCTCGACTTTGACACTGGCGGCGCCAGAGGCGTTGCGCAGGTAGCGAGACCACAAATCACCGAGACCCGTCGCCAAAAGCCTGCGAGACCGGGGCCTGCCGCCGCCGCTTGTGACAAGATGGCTGCGTTGAGCACTCGATATTGTGATTTATGACGGACCTGCATCCCGTGCAGGCTCTTGATGTGGGTGATGTTGCGCGGCTGTCGTGGCGTGGCTGGCTGCTGAAGATGCGAGGAAGCGGCGCAGGAGATGGGCATCGTCAACGCCTACTATCTGCCGATCAACGCCCTCGCGCTCCGCCGTTCAAGGTATTCGAAGCTTGCGCATGGTGTTGGCGACCCTGCAATTGTAGGATGGGACTCGGGGCGGATGCGTAACGGTGAGCGTGCGGCGATTCAGGTTTCTCCACTCCGAGATGGTCCCGGCAAGAGCCTCCACTTCCAGGCAAGCCATGTCCCATTCCATCTCATCGCTCGTCCATCCAGCGTAGAGCGATGCGCCTGTTCATCCCCGCTACATCTAGATCCTAGACCCGCTGGTGCTGGCGAAGCGCCCATGCTTGCTCTTGTCCGTCAAGTTGGGCCTGCCTGAGCCACATTTGTGCCGCTAGTAGCTGGGGTCCGCGCTGCTACGAGATAAGGGTCGAGTGAGCGAGCGCAACCAACCTCGACACTCGACATTCAAGGTCAAAGTTCATTTAGTGAGAGAGACAAAGAGAGCAAAATAGTGTACGGCCGACGACTTCGAGGAAGGATACCCCCCACCAAGCTGCTTGAGCTCTCGACAAAAGTCTGGCTACGAGCCTAATGCTTGCGCACGATCCGCCAATGCCCGGCTCGGACGGGCTCTGCCGCCTCTCCGCTCGCTATGGTAGCGAGTCCTACAGAAGACTCACACAGCCGCTCGGCCTGTACAGAGTGCCAACGCCGTAAGCAAAAGGTATGAAGTCCTTGCCTTGTTTGCCGCTCGTCATTTGCCCGCCAGCTGCTTGCACGCCGCGCGGCTGACATCGTCACGTCGGCAGAGAGACTGCCTACAGCTCCTCACAAGGTGCCTCACTTGCGCGGACTAAGCCTCATGTTTTTGTTGTTCGACTTGAGTGACTTTCCCGTCTAACGCAAACGACAGTGCAACCGCGAATGGCCGTGCAATCACTGCCAAAAGCGCAAGGTTGCCGACAAGTGTCGGTTCACCCAGGGCCGGTCCAGTCAGGCCCAGCCTGGCGGTCAGCAGGATGCAACTCGGAAACGCCAGTTGAGCCCCGAGGACCATTCCGATTCTTTTGAGACAAGTCCCTGGGATGACGGCGACAGCGGCTTTGAGGCCTTGGGCTACACGGCCTCTCACCTGTTTTCCGCCTTCAGCGCTCCCGAGGTAAGCCTCAACGCCCCATCGCCCAATCGCGGCTTTCGTCTGCGGTTGCATCGGATCGACATCTAATTTGACACGGCCGTTGTAGCGAAGGAACAAGACGGCGGTGAAGAAACAAGAACAATACTACTTGGACGTCGGGTCGTGTCCGCAACTTGCGCGTGCGTTGCAGCTACTTCCACCAAGGCCGTACACAGGTGAGCTGCGGACCAACCCCAACTCAGACTGAGGGTTGATGCTCATGCATGTAGACTCACTCGTGCAAAACTTCCTCAACAACGTCAATTATCACTACTACATCATTTATCCACCGTCCTTCCTAGACGCGTACCGCCAGTGGTGGGTCACGAGGTCCGCTAATGAACCTCTCAGCCTCCAGTGGACATGTCTCCTGTTCATGGTCTGCGCCTGCTCAGCACAGTACACAGACATCGAGCTGCAAAGGAAGCTGGAAGGGGATCTAGGCGAAAAGGCGCAGAAGCTGACGGAGCGATACCACAACGCGGCCCGCGAGCTGCAGAGCGTTATCCCCGTCGGCAACAATCACATTCTCAACGTCCAGTCCTTGCTGCACTCGTGCTATTGGTACAAGTCGGAGGCGCGCTTCGTCGAAAGCTGGCACGTACTGAGTACCGCCATCAGAGAGGCACAAGAGCTAGGTGAGCTGATGTTTGGCCATGGCTGGGATACGTTGCGACTGACCGTCGGCAGCTTTCCATCAAGAAGCGGTTGCCGGACCATTGACCGAATTTGAGCGTGAGTTGCGAAGGAGAATCTGGTGCATCCTTAATGCCTGGGACTGGCAGATATCGGGGCTTTTGTCGCGGCCCATGCTTATCGACCGCTCCGATTGCGACGTTGGGCTCCCGAGTCTCAATATGGAAGGCTACTCGCCGTCGCCGCTCCTCCACGTGAAGTTGCAGTCAGAGCTTATCACGAAACTGGCCAGCCGCTTCGGACTCTCGAAGAACGCTGTTGTACCTGCTGAAGTCCAGGAGCATCAAAGAATCGTCGAGGCCGAGATTCAGACTTTCCCGCCAACATATGACTTTGAAGAACCCGATGTAAGCAGCGACATTCAGCGGCCCTGGATCGTCCGGCATCGACACTACCTCCACACCACGACGCTGTCGATGCTCCTCGACCCCATCCGAGCATACATGGCGAAGCCAATGAGGGCGAGCTCGCCACCGGCCGAGCTTCAGATTCGCAGCGACGGCATCGACTGTTCCCTGAAGCTCATGGACTCCCTGCACAGCTTCTTCGACTACGTCTACCCTCGGGATGTCAAGTATCACTTTGTACTGTTTTGCATCTTTGACACAGCTGCCGTACTCTGCTCCGCTCTCATGCACGACGGAGACATGAGCATACCCCGACGCGGTGAGGTTCTGAAAGCCATCGATGGTGTGATCAACATGCTGCGACGCCTTAGTACCGTTATCAAGACGGCCAAGACGTCGTACGAGATACTGCTGCGTGTTTCACAGAGAGTGAACCGAGCCAATCTGGCGGCAAAACCCAAACCGCAACAAGAACACAATCATCAAAGAAAGAGGAACCGGTTGGAGGAGCTGACGCCAACACCCATCACTCTAAGCCAACACCAGGCTCCACTCCCCGCATCAGGCGACTTGGAAGGCGTCAGACCGTATGTTACGTACGGCAGCATGCCGTCCATCGTCCACCCCCCTACATATCCACAGTCTGCCCATCCAGTCACATATGGCCTTCCCTCGAGCGCAGCCGACCTACACATGGGCTACCAAGCAACGTCTTCTGCCAACCACCTGAGCATGAACAGCTACGCCAACCTCGGGCCATACCTCAACCCGACGGCGCCGACAGACAATTTATACCAACCTCTGGAATTTGGGGAGATTACTCAGCAAGACTTGGGCGACTTGGCGACTCTCTGGAATTATGAGAGCTTGGATTTAAATTTTATAGATCCACAAGGGCCAGTATAGGGACAAGCTGGGGCAGCTGTGATATGAGCGGCTGACACCTCGGACTTGGTCCGACAAACTCAACAACATTACTCCTTGCAGGAACGGCGTCAAAATGATTCGTGCTACAATTACAGATGGTACTTGAAATCCACCTCGCGATCGCCCGTCCGAACCTTGCGCTTGTCCTCGATCTCGCCGCTGGCAATCTTGGCCTTTTGATCATTGCAGTGGCGCAGGTAGAACCACTTGAGGATGATGACGAGCTGCGAGACGCCCAGGGCGGCGACGGAGAAGGTGTTTCCGAGGACGTAGGGCTTTGTGCGGTAGATCTGGCCCGCGACAATGCCGGCCGAGTTGCCAATGCTTAGCTGCATGCCGATGGCAGTGGCGCGGCGGTAGTGGGGCGCGACGTTGACATTGAGCCAGGTCAGGTTGAGCCCCGGCCCGTTGTAGACGGCGACGGCACAGAGGAAGGTGCCGAAGAACTTGACGCCGTTGGGGAGGTTCGGGACGAGCATGAGGATGTAACCCAGGATGCCGGGTATGTTGGCGAGGAAGACGAATGGCCCGCGGACGCACATGCGGTCCGAGACGAAGGCGACAGCGAGGAAGCACAGGCCACCAAAGATGTAGACGGGGATGCTGAGGTACTGGGCCTCGATGGTGGAGTAGCCCATGCCGACGATGATGGACGGAAGGAAGGTGCTGAAGCCGTACAGGAGAATGTCCTGGCAGAACTGGATGGCGGCGCTATGAAAGGGATTAGCATGCTTCGAAGGCGACAGCCGAGGGCGCTCATTGGGAAGGGAAAGGGGGGGGGGGGCCTTGGCTCTCACCTGAGATACAGCTTGGGATCGAGGAGGCCGATCTTGATCTCGTCCCAGGAAAACTCGTCACTGCCCATGTACTGGGCACGCTGCGCGGCGCGGACCATCATCATGTTCTTCTCCTCGGCACTGAGGAAGTAGGCGTTGGAGGGGTCGTTGGGTAGCCCGAACCAGATGATGGGGGCAATAACGACGCTGAAGATGCCTTCGATGATGTAGACCCAGCGCCAGCAGGCCACCAGAGGCGCCAGCAATGGCGGTGCAGACAAAGAGGTAGGAGACGCGTGTGGCCTGCTCCTCGCGCTTGTAGACCATGGTGAGGTAGAGGTTGAGGGCGGGGAAGAGGCCGGCCTCGCAGGCGCCGAGGATGAGACGGACGGCGTAGAGGCCGGCGACGTTTGTGATGAAGCCCGAGAAGATGGTGGCGAGGGACCAGACGATGCACAGGCTGGTGAGGAGGACGCGGGGCGTCATCCACTTCATCATGATGGTCCAGGGCGGCTCGAAGAGCACATAGGTGGCGTAGAAGATGGAGACGGCCGTCGAGAACTGCTGCGGGCTGGCGCCAATGTCCTCGGGCATGCCGGCGACCTTGACGTTGCCGATGTTGGTGCGGTCGAAAAAGCACGTCAGGTAGACGGCCATGATGATGGGCACGAAGAACATGTCGAGCTTGCGCAGCAGCCGCGCCTCGGCCTGGGGGTCGAGCTGGGGCAGCGACTGGGCCTCGTCGCCATCGCGGTGATGGAGGCTGTCGACGATGGAACCGACCTCTTTCTTCTCGTCGTCGTCGTGGTCACGGTGCATGCTGTCACGGCGAGCCTCGGCCGGGGTAGATATCGCGGCCATGGCGGATTCTGCAACGCTTCTTCTACACACTCTCTCTCTTTGAAAGCTCAGACCAGGAGTGCAGATGGGAATGGGGATTCAAACGAAAGGCTTCTTCTGGCTATGGAGTCGTAAACACGTCCAAGTCCATGAGAGCCCTCTATGTTACCCCACGGACGAGGAGAAGCACGTCGCAAGGGGGTTTGAACCGACGACATGCTGACACGACGGAGGAGCAAGTCCGACTGCGCGACAGGCCATGAAGTCGTCGGGCGCCGGGTCTGTTCGGCGCTGCAGCCGGCGGGCCACCATGCTGGAGACGGTTGGCGATCTCTGGGTTGGTTGGTGGCAGCAGCCCGCGGGCGTCAGAGTCTGGGGTTTTGGCGTCCAAGATACAGGAGGTGGAGCCGTGCCCGGTCGGGGGGCGTCGCCGACCCCTGGAGATTGGAAGATTGGGCAGGGCAGATCCCCGCGCGGGGGGACGGCGTGGCAGGTGCGCGAGTAGCTCCGCCGAGCCGGCCAATCGCGCGACTTGGGGTGAGCCGGGTGAGCCATGCGGGTGTTCAAGCATCTCTCCCATTCATGCACGAATAAACGGGTAGAAGGGTCTATCCGATAGAGGAATTATTGCGATACACCTGAACCTCGCTCAACACAACCTGTCAAAGTCATACAGGGCGGATTGTATCCTGCCTCCCGACACGCTCGAGGCGCCACTTGCCCTACTGCTGCTATGTCTCGGACACCAGCTCTCTCAGTGCTTCCTTCAATTCACCATCAAGCAAGCGGTTACAGCGTTCCCGAAGTGCTGACATATCCTCAACACTGAGCATAGCCGACCGCGGTAAGGGAACTGCACCTTCCAACCGGGCCGTTTCCTCGAAAATGGACTCCATTGAAGGAAAGACCCCTCTCCAACAGCGGCCGACAATACTATCCGTGTCAGTCTCGCCCAAGCCGGGAAAAACCATATTTTGAAGCCAGTCGAGAACTTTAACGTTATCGGGTTCGTATTCGTACGGCTCGAATCCGCGTGTGATAGTATATAAGATCGATCCGAACGCAAATTGCTCAGTTCGAGGCCCGTGCGTACCGTACTTGCCCTTATCTACACCAGCCTCTTCCCCTTGCACTCGAGCCCAAGGTGGTGCGCGGCCAGGGCAAGTTGATCCGGTTCTGCTGACAGAATCGAAGTCAGCTAACTTGATGTGGTCCGTCTCATCAATCAGTATATTTGCTGGTCTTAGGTCGCCGTGAACGTAGCCTAGGGATTCTAGCCAAGCCAAGGCCCCAGCAATCTCGATTGCCCACTGTTCGGCTTGCTTCTGGGGTATAATGCGCAAGACGTGCATGTCGCCGCCAGGTTCTCGTCGTTGGTTATTCTTAATTCGTTGCTCTAGAGAACCCCGGGCCATAACGGGCAGGAAGTTTAAAAGCGGGAGCCGCAAAATGCTTTGGAGGAGGTATGGGGAAGGTTCATGCTGCTCGAGCTCATTGTAAATCAAGTTCTCATGTTGAAACGCGTCTATTGCTTGAGTTCTAGCAATCTTCAGGATGAGGTCCTGATCGACTCGATACACCCAGCTTGTTGCGCCGCGGGTTGTGAGGCGCAACTTAGCATGACGCTGTACGGGCACTTTCTCGGCGGTTGAGGGCATGGTGAATACGATGAGTGGGCAAGTGGGCCTACTCGTTTTCATTGTTTGCTAAACACGTAGTTCTTATAAGTGGAGGGGGTTGAGACAAGTGGGAAAGTCTGACTAAGCAGATGGAGTCAGGTCTCGGGGTTCCTCTCCCACCTCCCGGTTTCCGAGTTTCTGATGAATGCATTGCTTGCCTGGCAGTTCTCGCATGGGTCACTGCTCATGGTCGAACCTAGGTATTCTGGGCCGGCCTTTATCTCCCCACACGCTCCACATTCCTCCCACGAAAAGACCCCTCGTCAAGCACATGGCGACAAAGAAAAATCTTTTGAGGGACAAGCTCTTTGCACATTTTGCTAACTGATACGTGTTCATGAGTCTCTTCTTCACACATAAATGTCCACTGAAACTCACGATTTGTGGTGATAACCGTCAATGCGATTAATGTTTGATGTGCAAAGCTGCTGCTGCGAATGGTGACACTCCTCCTGCTATTCGATTGCCAATCACTCCTTTTATACTTGGAGATCAAGCTGCGTTGCAGTGTTATCTGTTGCTTCTCACGCATGGCCGAGAAGTCACAGAGGACCGGTACAGGCGTAATAATCCCAGCGTGAATTGATGCAATGTCTCTTTCTGACCACTGGACGCTGATCAGGGAGGGGTAACTCAAGCAATGTAACGGCCATCTTCCCACCAATCCTCCTACCAATCTTCCCACCGATCTTCCCACCAATCTTCCCACCGTTCCAGCGTCTGTATGAGTGATGGCAATTTATTCGGTCACTTTCGTACAATCGACGTAAGCATCTACCTTGGCATCGCACTAACACCCGAGGTGCCCCTCGCGCCTGCCCAAGGTCCATGGTATCGGAACGCGATGCGGGTCGGTCTGGATGTAACAAGTGCAAAGCATGCAGACTGGGTATGAGTGTCCCTATGCGTATTCAGCAGACTATGCTTGACCTTGAGGTGAGAGAGCACCCGGTTTTCAATTTCGCAACAGCTCGTCAAGGTTCTGTGAATGTTGTGACATAGCCTTCCCACTATATAACTCCCCACAAGTCACGTTTCTTTTCGTCTCATCCAGCTGGTCTAAGCTGATCTTTAGCTTCACTATGGCCTTCTTATCGTTCCGGCGAGTAACGCCGTTCTTCTCTAAGACGCTGGTGGGCACAAAGTCAAACAACGTCAGGCCTGCAGGGAACTGGACCTCGTCCTTGATTACCTTGACCCGTACGTCCTGCACGGCGCAAACCACCTCGTACCCGGTAACCTGTCCGGGGAGATGCCTTGTCTCCCCGCGGCGGTATAGCGAGTACGACCAGTCAAGGTCGTACTCTCCCTGGCGGTTTGAACTAACGGTCATAACGCATAGCGTGCCCCTCTCGATATATGAACGTGCTAGCTCGGGCAGGACCCGGCTCTCCTCGCCCATGCCTACCTCTAGCGCAAAGTCCCGGATGCCGTCAGAACGCCGAGTCTCTAGCTTCTCCGACCTGGACTTTGGCTCAAAGCGGAAGCAGCGGCATGGCGTGCGCATACCCTCGACGGTACCCGTTAGCACCGACACGCCGATCTCGGGCTTCAATACCACGCGACCGACGAGTGACCTCAGGAGCTCGTTGTCGTATATAGCATCGACGATAACGTCAGCCAGAGTCCGAGTCAGCTGGCTCGGGAACTTGCACTTCTTGCGTACGCTAAGGATGCCCCGGGAGCTGTCAAGGGGAGCCCAGTCGTACGACACGTCGGTCAGGGCGCCTTCCCCGTAATTAGCCATAGCGTAGGCAAAGGCGCCGTACTCGTTAGCTGAGAGCGTTATGGAACACCAATCCCAGACTATATCGCGGTTGCGGTCTAGCGAATCGGGCATGGCCCTCAGCTCGTGAGCGCTAAGGGCCTGCAGGACGAGGCCCAGGGCCTTGAGGACGATTTCCATCTCCATGGATGTTATCTCGATCTTGGCGACGTTGACGTCCTTTAGCAAAAGCTCGCCCGGGGCCGTGGTCATGTGATACGAATCTAGTTGCAAAGGGAAGGACATGGGCGTTCTGGCTGGTCCGCGTCGGCCTCGGCCTCTTGCTCGACGATGAGGCCCCATCCCTCTCCTTTGCAGCTTCGATCAAGCGTGCTGATTTTCGCGTGCCAACAGCCGCCGGGTAGTCACCCCAACCTCGTCGACTTGGGGCCACGTTGATAGAGAGAGCTGAAATTCGTGAACGGCTGGACGGCTGAGAATATCGGTCGTGTCAACAGATGGCAGATTCACGCAGTTGGAGTGGAGGTGATTGGATCTCGATGGGTTTATAGAGTGTCAGCCATCTGCGAGGGCCGTTGGTCCCATTTAGCTGCGCCGACCTCCTCGGTGCGCCATTCCATCTCGGCCCGCTGACAGGGATCTGCTTTATCGGTTGGTGTCATGGCTCTTGTGTGGTTGCAGTCGGACTGGATATGATCTATCGGGCGAGAGCATGGAGAGCATGGGATGGACGACAGCGTCTTCAATGTCACATGTGGCAACCAGGCTGCCACTGCTTTGGCGGGTTGCTTCGGTATTGAACGCGGCCGGGCCGGGCGTGGTCGGCCTGCTTCATCCGGAGTCGCCAATCACGCACTCCTGGGCGGTCATCTTGACTTGCGTCCAATAGTGCGGCTTATGGGATGATCACACCCTCCTTCATGTATGTCGAGCAGCTTACGGTTGGCTTTGCACCGTTGCGAGTTCACTGTCGCCTTATGCTCCCCATGCCGCACCTGTCAACGACAGAAAGGGGCAGGGCCTCGTGTTTCTTGCCCCTGCGGTCAATAGCAAGGACTGAATTTTAGTTTGCAGAAGTTCAACCAGAGGGAAAGCAACCTAGGCTTCATAGGACCCTAAAAAGAGATGATCTTACGATACCCCTTACTCTTCGCCATCTTAATAGGGGGAAAAAAGTCCTTACGTCTTGTACGTTGCGAACATGGCGACTCTTTGCGTTCGCCTTCTTTTCTAAAAGCAGTCGGAGGAAGGGAGGTAGATTCAGAAGGACGGCCATGTGAACCAAGGAGAAGACCAGAACAGTATAATCTGACGAAAACCCTCGATGCTTGTGCATTCCTCGCCCATCTCATGCCACTCCTTGCAAGATATACTCCTCGACCAAAGCAACTTCATTCCTGTCCAAATAGCGCTAGGGTCTGCTTTTGCAACGCTCGAAATATCTGTAAATGACATTTTTCGCTTCGCTATTGAATGCTTCGATCATGCATATGATAAGCGTTCGTGTTGCTAGCATTCGAGGGTCTATAGGGAAGTCAAAGCGTGGGCGAGCAAGCCTTAACCTCTCGAGGTTACGAGGGCACCCGCGCGAAGTAAGGGTCTTCTCAGCTTGATGAAGAGAGATCCTTTCTCTTTTCAAGTTCTGATACAACGTTCTTCCTCGTCGACAATATCCTTCCATCCGCCGAGTCTATCCTCTAGGTCTGTATGAGCGATAGCGAGATTGCGAATATTCTCGCCCGATAAAGGTGATTTAATCATGGAAAGTAGTTCGAAGGGCATCGGAACGAGTGGTGTTACGACGCATCGAGACCAATCCAGAGGGATCTCGCTTTCGTTGTCCGACAGCCCGTCCGCTGACGATATCCCGGGTGAGCTCGCTATATGGTCTCCGAAGCGATCAGTGCCACTATAGAGCATGGCTGCAGCCTGTTGCGCTCCTCGGTCCGCGTACTCCATAAGCTTTTCCGAGTCGGGTGTGCGTGGTGGTTCGAGCGAGATAAGTGCCTTAGTGACAAGTCGAATAGCAACAAGTACATGTATGATATCAAGCGTCGAAAGATAAAACCATGGTGATCCCGAGATGGGAAGCTATTGCCTAGACCGACGCGGCATACCTTTTGATATCTTTATAGGCGCACCGGCTGCAAGGACCAATGATTACTATCAACCCGTTTTCGCTTGCCCCTGGGAGTGACGCGGCTGGTTGTGCATACTATAGACGAATCGCATCCTCTCGGGCTTGCGAGGGTGTGGTTATCTGCAGCCTCCAACGCGTCACTGTAGCGAGTAGGCGGCCATGCCTCTGCGCCGGTCAGCGACCATAGCCACCTGCATGGGAGGTACTCACGACGCTGGTATGCCCGGAGATCGCCTCGCTTGGCCCCCCTTCCCCTCCCTCTCTCTCTTTCCCCCTTGAGGTTGGTCGATTTCTGGCATGTGAACTACTGCATGTTGTATCACACCGATACTGCTAGCTGCAGGCTCAACGGAATATGTCATGTCCACTGCGATAGAGAGAGCAGGGTGTAATTTGAGGATCCCGCGAGGAGATGCAGTCAAGAGAAGTTGGGTGCCCGGGTCACCAGCATGCAACCTTGAGGTGAATGAATGAATGGGCTGCCATGCCGGCAAAGGACGAATCGGCTTCCGCTGCCTGATCTTGACGTCGTCTTGCCTCTCGGGGACGCCCTCCGGCGACTCGCACCTCTGGGTCCGATAAGACGGTTCACGGCGGGACCACTCGTCCACGTCTGGATGCGACACTCCAGTCTGGACGACCCTGCAGGTCCGTCGTTGATGGCAATTACGCTGCATATGAGTACAACTTCACATGGTGTGAGGGTGGCTGCTGTACATCATCTCGGACAATTGCCCGCCGCCCTGCCCCGTCCACGCGCCCCCCGGCGCCGTCCGCTGCGCCAGGTCAAAGTCGAGGTCCATGGTCGGGTACGCGAAGCCTCCTCCCACAGCCCAAAGTCCATGCCCGTGCTGGCGACGCTCTCGTCGTAAAAGGGCTCGTCGAGGGTGCTGTTGTCCACGACGGGGAACGGCATGTTGGCCGGCGCCGCCACCGCGGGGCCCCCGGCCATGGGTAGGCGCGGCGGCACGGCGTTGGCCATGCTGCTGTCTGCTGTGAATGCGTCCTGGTCCGACATTTCTGCCCGCCTGCTTGTCGCGGCCTGGAACCGAGGCGGCGGCGGCGGCGGCGACGGGTTCACGCCGGCGCGCAGGTTGGCGAGCAGCTCGTACCGCGCGCCCATGTGGCTGTTGCCGCGCTCGCCCATGCTGCGCAGCAGGCCGAGGCCCGCGTTCATGGCCGCCGTGTTGGCCGCGTTGGGCGGAAAGGCGGCGCACACCATGACGAGCACGATGGTGGCCGAGAAGATGTGCTCGCCGTCCATGTAGCCGTAGGTTGCTGCCACGGCCGCCGACAACTGTCAGTATTGCCCCCAAGAAACAACGAAAAGGGGGCTGGCTTGTGGGCTCGACCTACCGACCATGTCGCGCTGCGAGGCTATGGCCATCATGTTGACCACGTCCTGCGCCGCGCCGACGCACATGTCGACGACGCGCACCGTCGTCTGCGACAGCCCGTCCTTCCAGTCGCGGCGCCGCTCCTCGCGGCCCGCCCGCAGCCGGCGCTGCACGACGTGGAAGAGCAGCGGCCGCACCGTCATGTTGATGCACTGGTAGTAGTGGGCCAGCGCGCCCACGCTCTCGCGGCTGAAGCTCAGCCGGCCCGGCTCGAAGCGCAGGCCGTCGGGCAGCTCGCGGTTCCAGCGCGACAGCGACAGGATGATGCGCTGCACCGAGGCCATGAGGCTGCGGCCCGACCGCGGCGCCTCGTCGCGGCTCGTCTTGCGGTAGATGGTCATGTGGATCTGGCCCAGGATGCGCGACAGCTGCGTGTAGTGCCGCAGCACCACGGCCGGGCAGTACTCTGCGTCCCCCGGCAGCGGCGACGGCAGGTCCACGCCAATGTCCTCGTCCTGGATGGTGATGGGGTTGCCCGACTTGACGCACAGGATGCGGTCGAGGCTGTAGATGGACCACCACACCCGCCGCCGGTGCTCGCGCGCCGCCGCGTCCAGCAGCGCCTCCTCCTCCTCCCCGTCGTGCTGCAGCCCTGGCAGCGACGACGACGACGAGGCGTAGTACTCTGGGCTGACCTCGTGGTGCAGGCCGAGCGAGATGGCCATGCGCAGCGCCTTGCCAATGTACTGGAACGCGGCGTCGCGGCGGTTCATGTTCTGCATAAAGTAGCCGGCCAGGGCGAGCGTCTCGACGCACAGCATGGAGCCCTCCTCGTGCGTCTCGGGCAGCAGGTTGAGCGAGTCGGTGAAGTAGTCGAAGCCCGGCGGGCCGCGGAAGTCGACCCACTGGTTGACCGAGTAGAGCTGGCCAAAGGCGAGGACGAGCAGCACCTTTGCGTACTCGAGGCACGCGTCCTTGTCGGCCGGGTCGGGCGGGCCGCGGTACGCCTCGGCCAGCGGCTGCTCAAACGAGTCGCGCGGGTCCGTGAAGGCGAAGATGGTGCCAATGTACATGTACTGCGCCGCGAAGAGCCGCCGCGCAATGTCCATGGGCGGCAGCCGCGAGTGCAGCCGGAAGACTTGCCGGCGCGACGGCAGGGCGTCGGGTTCGTAAAGGTTGGAGTTGGAGTCGAGGCTGCCGTCGTCGCCGTACAGGCCCGACAGCTTGCGCACGTTGCGCAGGAAGTTGTCCGACGAGGCCGGACCCTGAAAGCCTGTGTACGCGCAGTGTGTGAGAGACACCCTCTCATATGAGCATCTCGAGGGAGTACAGGGACGTTGGTGACGCACTGGTGGACGGCTTTTCTAGACTGAGCTGGGTAAAGGGCTCGAGCAGGGGCTGCTCGTCCTCAAAGTCTTCTTCCTCATCGTGATGAGCGGCGCTCCGGCCCTTGGCTCCGGCGATGGCCCGTGGTTGCGCGAGCGCGGCTGCAGACTGAAGTGAGCAAGGCAAACCGACTCGTCGTATCAAATGAGTGGCACACTCACACTCGAGAGCCTTGGCTTTGGCTTCCAACTCGCGTAGATACCTGACGCGCCGTCAGCACATCTCGGTCGCCTACTCATGCAGTGAGGCTACCTACGTTTCGTTGACGAGTATCTTGCGCGCGCCCTCGTAGACGCACGCCAGCCCGCCGTCGCGACACCGCGAACAGCTCGGCTTCTCCTTGGAGCAGTACGAGCGCCGCTGGCGGCAGTGGAGGCACCTAGCGCACGGATCCGTGAGTGAGTCAAACCCGCAAAGCACAGCAACACGGGGTAGTTGGGCGGGCGCTCACGCGACTGGCCGCGAGGTGACGAGGTCCACGGGCTGCACGGCTGCCGAGGCCATGGGGAAGTTGGGGTGACACTCGATGGAGCGCAGTGATCAGTCGTCGACGGCCTGGGGTACTCCTCCAGGAGCAAGGGACAGGCATGCGCGACTCCGTCCGGCGGGCTGGGGCTCCGTTGACGAGGCCGTCTGGGGTACGCGGGGTCTGATATCGGATGGTGATGTCGGAGGAGAGATGCGGCCAAGGGACGTTGTCGGGGGGGCGCGGGCGGGGACCAGCTCCGAGCCCGGGGACGTGGGGAGAGGAGGCGTCGGGGTCTCAGCCTCTCAGCCTCTCAGCTTCCAGCTGTGGAGGAGACGCTGAGCGATCGAGGCTGGGACGGGCGCGCGCGTGGGGTCCGAACGACGAACGGCAACCGAGAGAGATGTCGATGGCATCAACGCCGGCTCAGTTCAGCGTGTGGACGGCACGTAGCCGCAAAGATGGCCAAGATGACAGCAGCCCGGGCCTCGTCCCCGCAGCGCTGCAGTACTCGTCGTACACGGCGAGCCTCTCCATCTGGGGCATTCGCCGTCGGGGATCGACCCCGAACTGCTCCACCCAGCTCGTGGCTTGCCAGCCAGCCTCTAGCAGCCGTCGCGGGTCGCCGTTCCCGCCTCGCCGGGAGACCGCGGACCCACACCGGCGCAGGAACCGGCTTTGGGCTCCTCCCGCCCTGACGGCAAGGTCCCCTTTGCACCGCCCAATCGCGGGCGGCATGGGAAAACGGGAGTCTTGTGCCGTCCAGAGCAGTGGCAGCAGCTCGCCAGAAGTCGCTCGTGGAGGGACGGAGCCTGCGGGAACGGGGACGGGCTCCGTGGGCCGCCCTTGGCGATTTGGACGACGGGGGCCGTTATAAAGACCACCTCAGTCTCAGACCGACCACCTTCTGCCCCGTTGACGTGCACGACACACGCCCCGTTGACGTCGTCGCCCGCTGCCGTTACGCCTCGTCAAAAACGCAGTCATGACGGCCTCGTCCCTCCGCGTCCGCGTGTCCATCGACCGCGGCGGCACCTTTACCGATGTCCACGCCGCCATCCCCTCGCGCCCGGACATCGTCCTCAAGCTGCTGTCCGTCGACCCGGCCAACTACCAGGATGCGCCGACCGAGGGCATCCGCCGCGTCCTCGGCCTCGTCACGGGCCAGGAGCACCCCCGCGGCGAGCCCCTCGACCTCTTCCACTTTGAGTCGATCCGCATGGGCACCACCGTCGCCACAAACGCCCTGCTGGAGCGCAAGGGCGAAAAGGTGGCCCTCGTCACCACGCGTGGCTTCCGCGACCTGCTGGCCATTGGCAACCAGTCCCGCCCAGACATCTTTGACTTGTCCGTCGCGCGGCCAGAGGTGCTCTTTGACGGTGTCGTCGAGGTGGACGAGCGTGTCACCATGGAGGACTACACCGAGGACCCGGCAAGCGTCAAGACGACGCCTGGTCGCGACGACGCGCATCTTGTCACGGCCATCACGGGCGAGACCATCCGGGTACTGCAGAGACCAGACCCGGCCACCGTCCAGAGCCAGCTGTCCAAGCTGCGAGCCGAGGGTTTCCGTTCCGTCGCCGTCGTCTTCGTCCACTCGTACGCCTATCCGGAGCACGAGCTGCTCGTCGGCCGTCTCGCTCTCGAAACGGGCTTCTCCGTCACCCTCTCCTCCGAGGTGCAGCCCATGATCAACGTCGTGCCGCGCGGCACCTCTGCCGTTGCCGACGCCTACCTCACGCCCATCATCCGCGCCTACATCGACTCCATCTCCGCCAACTTCCGCGGTGGCTTCGCCTCGGCCGCCACGCGCGTCGAGTTCATGCAGTCCGACGGTGGCCTCGCCGACTACCGCAGTTTCAGCGGCCTCAAGGCGATCCTTTCGGGCCCGGCCGGCGGCGTGGTCGGCTATGCTCAGACGTCGTGGGATGCGGACGAGCGCCGCCCCGTCGTTGGCTTCGACATGGGTGGCACCTCGACCGACGTCTCGCGTTACGCGGGCGTATACGACCACGTCTTTGAGACGACGACGGCGGGCATCTCCATCCAGTCGCCCCAGCTGGACATCCACACCGTCGCGGCCGGTGGCGGCTCCATCCTCGCCTGGCGCAATGGGCTCTTCAACGTCGGTCCCGAGTCTGCCTCTGCGCATCCTGGGCCTGCATGCTATCGCAAAGGCGGCCCGCTGACCATTACCGACGCCAATCTCTTCCTCGGGCGGCTGTTGCCAGAGTACTTCCCCAAGGTGTTTGGGCCCAAGGAAAACGAGCCCCTGAACCGCGAGATTGTCGAGCAGAGGTTCGCCGCTCTGACCAGCGACATCAACCGTGACAGGGAGCTGGCTGGCATGTCGCCGTTCTCACCCGAGGAAGTCGCTCTCGGGTTTCTCAAGGTCGCAAACGAGGGCATGGCGGGCCCCATCCGCGCCCTCACCGAAGCCCGGGGGTACGATGCCGCAGACCACCACCTCGCGTGCTTCGGCGGCGCTGGCGTCCAACACCCCTGCTCCGTCGCCTCCGTTTTGGGAATCTCACGCATCATCATCCACAAGTACTCGTCCATCCTGTCCGCGTACGGCATCTCCCTCGCCGACGTCGTCCACGAGATCCAGCGACCAGCGGCCATCGCGTACGGGCCCGAGACGGCAGCCAACGTGCGCGCGCAGCTCGAGCTCCTCGCCGAGCAGGCCACGCTCGAGCTCGCCAAGCAGGGCTTTGCGCCGGACCGCATCTCCCACAACGCCTATCTGAGCATGCGCTACGCCGGCTCCAGCAGCTCGCTCATGATCCTCAAGGGTGCCGACTGGGACTTTACGCGCGAGTTCGGGGAGGCGCACCGCCGCGCCTTTGGCTTCCACTTCCCGGACAAGGCCATCATCATCGATGACGTGCGAGTCCGGGCCGTGGGCGCGACGGGAGCGAAGCCGGCCAAGGCCCCCTTTTCCCAGCTCAAGGCGGTTCAGGGGCGGCAAGTTCCTGAACCGACTCCCCACGGGAGTGGCCGAGTGTACTTTGAGGGCTTCGGACACCAAGACACGCCCACATATGAACTTCAAAGCCTGCCAGAGGGAGCACGTCTTGCTGGACCGGCGCTCATCATCGACAATACGCAGACCATTCTCGTCACGCCTGGAGCCACGGCCACCATCCTGGACAGCTACGTCGTCATCGATGGCGCACTCAACAAGCCCGAGCCCGAGGCAGATGCCGGAGGGCAGCAGGACGAGTTCAGCCCGATCCAGCTCACCGTTTTCGGGCATCGCTTCATGTCCATTGCCGAGCAGATGGGCCGCACGCTCAAGAAGACGGCCGTGTCGACCAACATCAAGGAGCGCCTCGACTTTTCCTGTGCCATTTTCAGTCCCGACGGCGGCCTCGTCGCCAACGCGCCCCACGTCCCCGTGCACCTGGGCTCGATGCAGTTCGCGGTGCAGTACCAGCATCGGCAGTGGGAGGGCCGCTTGCGCGACGGCGACGTGCTCATGTCGAATCACCCGTCTTGCGGCGGCACCCATCTGCCCGACATCACCGTCATCACGCCCGTCTTTGACGGCGAGGACCTGGCCTTTTACGTCGCCTCGCGTGGCCACCACGCCGACATTGGTGGCATTCTCCCCGGCTCCATGCCGCCGACATCCTCGGCGCTGTGGCAGGAGGGCGCCGCCATCCAGTCGACCAAGCTCGTCAGCGCCGGTCGCTTCGACGAGATCGAGGTGCGACGGCTGCTGCTCGAGGAGCCGGCCAAGTACGAAGGCTGCTCCGGTACGCGGCGCCTGCAGGACAACCTGTCGGATCTCAAGGCCCAGATCGCCGCCAACGCCAAGGGCATCTCCCTGATCAAGGCCCTCATTGCCGAGTTTGGCCTCGGCTGCGTTCACAGATACATGTACGCCATCCAGCACACGGCCGAGGACGCCGTCCGTGGCCTGATGCGCGACACGCTCGCCAAGCGCGGCCCGGAGCCGCTCACGGCTACCGACTACATGGACGACGGAACGCCCATCTCCCTCACCATCTCCATCTCCCCCAACGGCGCGGCCACGTTTGACTTTAGCGGCACGGGACCCCAGGTCCTAGGCAACACCAACGCCCCCATTGCCATTACGCACTCGGCCATCATCTACTGCCTGCGCAGTCTGGTCTCTTCCTCGATACCCCTGAACCAAGGGTGCCTGGCACCCATAGACATCATCATTCCCTACGGCACCATCCTCAACCCCGGCGACGGCCTCGCCGTAGTTGGCGGAAACGTCCTCACGTCGCAACGCGTCACCGACGTCGTCTTGCGCGCGTTCCAGGCCTGCGCCGCCAGCCAGGGCTGCTGCAACAACTTGACATTTGGCACCGGCGGCAAGGACCCCGTCACGGGCGAGCACGAGGAGGGCTTTGGGTACTACGAGACCATTGCGGGCGGCTCCGGCGCCGGGCCGACCTGGACGGGCCAGAGCGGCGTCCACACGCACATGACAAACACGCGGATCACGGATCCGGAGGTCTTTGAGAAGCGGTATCCCTGCATCCTGCGGCGCTTCGAGCTGCGCAAGGGCTCCGGCGGCAAGGGCAGGAACAGGGGCGGCGACGGCACGGTCCGTGAGATCGAGTTCCGGGTACCGGTGCAGTGCTCCATTCTCAGCGAGCGGAGATCGCGTCGGCCGTACGGAATGGATGGCGGCGGCGATGGCGAGGCGGGCCTGAACTCGGTGAATGTGACGGACCAGATGACGGGCAAGATGAGAGTCGTCAACCTGGGAGCCAAGGCGACAACGAAGCTTGGGCCTGGGGAGAGCGTCATTATTGAGTCGCCCGGTGGTGGTGCCTGGGGCCAGGAGGGGGACGATTAGATGATAAAATTGTATACGTACGCACCAAGCTCAAATAGACAGCCTTCATGGCCATGATGAAAATTTGGCTTTTGTATGAATCGTGTTCTTCGTCACATTCGTGCATCAGCGATCCTCCATTTTCATCAACTCTCATCCGACCCTCTCGTCAGAGTCGTCCGCTCTAATAGTTCACTTCTTGTTCTGCTCTTCACTCTAGCCATGACTGCGCGGGGCGACAGCCATGGTCCATCAGTCTCGGCAGCCGTCGAGGCATTATAAATGTGACGCTGCTTTTTGGCAAGGACCAAGCCACAGACGTTGCATAGGGTGTGTCGCCCGTCGAGGCTCCGCCGCCACTCAGGGGTCTTGCTGGTACCGCATGCGTGACACTCGAGGCGCGCGGGCTGCGATGATGAGCCACTGATCGTCTCTGGCCCCAGTATCTGGCATCAGGGACTGGTGCCGAGGAGTGTTTACGTACCCGCTTGTGCTGAGTATCAGTTGCAGCAGCGTCTTCGTGCTGCTGGTGGGGTGAGGTATGTCTAGCTTGCAGCTTGCCACATACGCTATTCCTGCTCGTCGAAACTGCCGCATTCTTCGTCGTCGTCATCGTCATCGCGGTCTCTGCAACCTCGACCTTGGGCTCTTCGTGCTCTTGCGGGGGCCCTCGTGCTGGTGGCTTCGTAGGCCGAGGCTTTGGGCATGGCCAGATGAAGAGAGGGAAGTCCGATTCGTCGTCCTCGCGGCGGATCTACTCCAGGCAGATGAGCAAAGTCGAAATACTCAGGTCACTAGGGACACGCACCATCTGGAAGCCGAGGCCATCGCCGGGCTGCAGACGGCGCAAGCCAGAAGTTGACGTCGACAGGGAGACTGCCCTACCACTGGCGTGGGCCCATACGGACGGGGCCACCTCGCCTCGCGGCGCCGTCTCGAGGCTTTGGTCCGAGCTGCGGCTGGCAATGGACATTCGAATATGTTTGATGGGGATTGGGCGGGGGGTTCGCGAATTGTCGAATCCGAGGCTTTTCGACGTGAACAGCGTCAGGCTAGCGCCGCATGCTGGCAGACGGAATGGCTCGTGATACGGATTGAATGAGTGATAATCACATGGCCTGGCCCTCGATGCCTGGGGCCAGTAGCTACCACATGTGGTTGGTGATCTGGTGCCTGGTGCGGTGGTGCGAGGCAAGCCTGACTGGGTTTCTGTCAGAATGCCATGTCAGCAGCATGGGATTCTAGGGCGCGGCAGAATCCCGTCTTTGCTGCGACGGAATTGCCACTCTTGGCCTACCCTATAGCTCAGACAAACCACCCACCTTCAGATGCAGGTCGACCTTGTCAATGTCACCCCAGCCGGCTAGCGCCTGAACGTATGCGACACATATACGGGTAACTTGATTCTTACATTGATGTTCATCGGTGGCGCCATCATTTGCTGCTATATGTTGCGCAGAGAGATGGTGGGTTGACCCATACTGGCTGTTTTGTGCGGCGTCGAGATGGCGCGACTTCAGCTACGATGAGGTACTTGGCAAACCCGACGCCTTGCCCTTGATGCAGCGGACTGAGACCCGAGACAGGCTTCGGAGCCATCAATACCTTGTGCTCTGGACACCCTAGCCGAGAGCATTGCTTCTTTCCGCAGGCCCGGCTGCCGTGGCGTGGCCCGATACCAAGCACCAGCGATGGCGTGACGGGCCCGGGTGGGGCGAGGGGAGACGGAACCGCCTGATGCTTACTTTGAACGTCGTCGCGCTGTCTCGCGGGCCAAGCCGATGCTTCGTAGAAGTATGAGGCTGACGCTTTGGAGACAACGGCCGCGTTGACGAAGCCGACGGGCGCCACCCGTCGCAGCGGATCGACAAGGCTTTCGCCTCGGGTGATTGCCGCCGCCCGCCGTGCAGGCGCGTCAAGCATCGGCAGCGATGCCAGTCACACTGCATGAGGAGCTGGGAGAGAGTTGCTTAGGTTATTGGCAGTACTCGTAGTCGTCCAAGCGGCTCGACTGTAGCACAACGGCCACTCCATCTCCGATAGCGTCTGAAGCCACCGCAGCATATCAGCGACAGATGTGGCCTTGCGCCTTGTTGTCTCGACGCCAGAGCATTGCCTCAACTCGCCTCTTCGCTGGAGCGTTGAACGAACCAGCCACTTGGTGTCTCGAACAAGGGAAGCTGTCAACCACACACCTCCGAGTCAAGATTTTGGTCACGATGGGTCGTGGATGCAGCAACTGCGGCAGAAAGTGCATACATGTAGACATGAGATGGGTCTATATTCAAACGCTGAAAATGGATACGCTGGTACAATGTAAAATGCTCAAAACACCCATGCGGACGCAGTCCTGAGCTTGGACTTCCACCCCGTCGACTCGATGCTCTCCTCCCGCGCCGGATACACATCCGTCACCAGGTCCATCTCCTCCAGCCGTACAAACTTGGTCTTCTTGTAAAACTTCCAACCAAGGAACATGACCAGCATGACTGGCAGCTCAATGTAGTAGCTCACGAAGCTCACTCCGTCGAACTTGGGGCTGAAGCAGCTCCACCCTTGCACGAGCACGAGGAAGCAGTTGAGAATGACGGCAATCCACGGGCCTGCCGGATACGTCCAGTTCTTGAAAGGAAGCAGGTGCGTCTTGCCCTGGCGCTCGAGGGCGGCGCGGAAGCGGATCGAGGCAATGCCAATGGAGATCCAACTCAGCTGGTTGGAGACGCCAACAAGACTGGAAACAAGTTAGCTTTCATTTTCGACGGATGGTGTGTGGCAGGGTCTGGGCACGCACTTTTGGAGCCAGTTCCAGAGCTGGCCAGCTCCGATGAAGCTCGAGCCAAAACACAGGCCAGCGACGAGGCTGGTCGACAGAACCGCCACCCAAGGCACCTGGTTCCTGTTGAGCTTGGCAAAGAAGCGAGGGGCGTGGCCCTCCATGCCGAGCGTGTACAGCAGCCTGGCGCCGGCGAACAAGGCGTGGTTGCCGGCGGAGAGGACGCTCGTCAAGATGACGGCGTTGATGACGCTCCCGGCCGCCTTGGCGCCCGTCATCTGGAAGACAATGGTAAATGGCGAGGTGCTGCTGTCCTTGGTGCTCAGGCCGGGGTACGTGTAGGGGACGTTGAGGCCGATGAGCAGGATGGAGAGGATACTGGGGACAGATTCGTCAGCCGCTGCACACGGGGAAGGGTGAATCTGCACTTTGCATACTAGAAGAGGAGGATTCGCCAAAAGACGTTCTTGACGACGCGAGGCATGTTCTTGGTGGGGTTCTTGGTCTCGCCGGCCGTAATGGCAATCGACTCGGTACCGCCGTCTACTCGTGGTCAGAAATGTGATTCCCCCGAAATCGCTTTTAGTAGTAGTAGACTCACAGGCAAAAGAAGCCGTCACAAAGACGGAAGCAAAACCACCGATGCCACCAACAAACGGCGCGCCGGGAATGTGCCAGTTCTCGCCTCCGATATAGTGGCCGTCTACGTTTCCGCCGACATTGACCACGATACCCATGACGATGAAGACCTGGCATGCAATGTCAGCACGACGCTCGAAAACGACGGTTCCATCCAGCACAATACGTACCACAATGGTGATGACTTTGAGCAGACTCAGCCAGTACTCGACCTAGACAATGCGCGTGAGCAAGAGATGAAGGGCGCGCGGAGAGAAGGAGGGTACGTACCTCGCCGTAGGCCCGCACGGTAATGATGTTGGCCGCAATAAGTACGAACCAAAAGATTAGACTAAGCGCCCAGCCCGGAAAGTTGGTGGTCCAGTAGTTCAGAATGAGCTGCAGGGCGACCAAGTCCGACGCCGTAGACACGGCGTCGTTGAACCAGTAGTTCCACGTCAGCGCGAAGCCAAACGCATCGTCGACGAATCGGCTACGGAACGTGTTAGTATATTGCGTCTTTCCCGATCGGCCAGGGTCTCGGTCTCGTTTCTTACCCGACGTAGGTACAGAAGCTGCCCGCCACGGGGATGAAGGCGGCCATCTCTCCCAGGCACAGCATGGTGACAAAGACGATGCCGCCGACGATGGCGTAGCAGATGAGCATCGACGCCGGCCCGCCGGTGGCGAGCGACTTGCCCGTGCCCAAGAAGAGACCCGTCCCGATGGTGCCGCCAATGGCAATCATCTGCACCTGGCGGGCGGACAGGGCGCGCTTGAGCTTGTCCGACTCGGCAAAGACCTGGCCCTCGGCGACGTGGTCGGGGTGCCCGTTGGCCTTGGCCTCGATGTCCCTGGCAAAGGCCTTGTCCCCGCCGTCGGGAGAGCCATGGTCGCGAGAATGGCGGTGATGATGAGCCATCCTGAGAGCCTCGAGTAGAATGCAAGACTGCCCTTCCTCTCGGACGCTCCTGGAGTTGACGGGTGATATGACGTCCTCTGGTGTTTGATGGCGACCTCTTGGACGTGCAGTTGAAGCTGCGGGGGGCCCACGATGCCCGAAGCGGAAGGCGGCCGTTCCCGTCCACGGCACCCAACAGGACTTGGTTTGGGCTTCCAAGCAACGCAGCGTCCGCGTGATGGGGTTGCCAAGTTGTTCGAATCCGCCAAAGCCAAGCAGCACAGGAGCCTTGTTCGGTTATATTTTGGGAATTTATCAATGGCCCAACAACAGAGAGACGCAAGCGGGCGCGTCGTGGCCGACTTATAAAAACCTTTGACACTAGGTGCGATTGCGTGCTCGACGGGAATCCACCCGGCCATAGCCTGACTTTGAGGATTTAGTAAGCACGTCAGGCACCACCGCCCCTGCAGAAACGCCATGCCGCCCGTCTCCACAGTTTTGTGTTGGCCGCCTTCTAGACGCTGCGTATGCGAGTAGAGTTGCAGAGCGCACGACTGCTCGCACCCGTTCTGTTGCAGCGTGAATAGCGGCAGGTTCTTGGAAACTGCCGATAAGATCCGGTGTCATGTGCTCTTCTCAACGTCATCGGCGGGTTGTGGGGATTATTGAGGGGCTCCCAGGTAGGTATCGTACTCGGACTGGATCAACCCCCTGCTGCAAGTGGACCCGGACTGGCTCCGTCCCGATTATCGGACCGGCGCCTCTACTAGTTTAAGGGACACAACGCGTTCGAGATCGCAAGGGCGGTTCGACTGATTCTCGAGCCTCTTGTCCGTGCCACTACCGCTGTGTTAACACGGCATCGTGCTGCGCGAGTCAGCGACGCTCCCGCCAAACCACACATCAATGGTTTCCGGAGATTTGGGCGTCAGCATTGCCAATGGCGGCCTGCACTTGCGCGGCCCATGATCACGCTGGCACTTGCGACGGCAGTACGACGTATCAGTAGATTCCTCACTGCTCGTAGTCATGCTTCACAACGAAGCTGGCTATCACTGCCGAGTTGTTTACTAAACTTCTTACCATCTGGTTTGAAAACATCATTCTTGTCGCTGCCTTGGTGCCGCGCGGCAAGTGCTTGATCAATGTGAGAAGCATCCGCATTCTTAATGCAACGTTTCCGTGGAGCCACGATTGGCTCAAAACGCCAAGGATGGCGTGGCTATATCGTCCGACCGAAAAAGGGAAAATGCGGGGAGGTAGGGGTCAGCTAATTACTCGAAGGATCACCAAGCTCAGCTCAGCTTCCGCGATTTCACAATGACCACGGCCAGGGCAAAGCAGCAGAGCAATATGCTGGCCATGTACGAATCAAATAGCCCTTGATGATTGGCGATTATTTCCTTTCTATGGGGTATCAAATCGTGTACTGGATTCATCACGACGCGCCTGCACCGACATCATCTACGTGCCGCACACGCCGGCGTCATATTCATGCCGTTGCAGAACCACTTCCCCTTGCGCCGAAACATACTAATTCGTCAAGCCCCTGGCAACCAGGATCCGAGTCAGCTCCTTCAACCTCACCGGCTTTGTGAGAAACAAGTCGATGCCGCTGGCAAAGGCTTCTTGCTGAGACGCCTCCGAGGCGAGTCCGGTCAGAGCGATGATGGTGCAAGGCTGAAGCCGCAACTCCTTCTCAGTGGCCCGAATGTGTCGCGTTGCCTCGAAGCCGTCCACGACCGGCATGGATATGTCCATGAATATGCACTTGAAGTATTCGGCATGCTCTCGAAAACTGTCCAGTGCTTCTTGCCCGTTCATCGCCGTTACGAATGAATGGTTGAGCCTTGTCATGAACGAGGATAGCATCTTCAAGTTGATGATGTTGTCGTCGACGAGAAGAAAGTCGGGACCATCGAACTTGCCCTCCGGTAACTCAAAGGGATCAAGCTGTTCCGCAGGAGTCGAAAACGGAGACGCCAAGAGCCGGTCAGGCAGAGGGCAGGGTGCCGGTAAGCTCAGCATTTGATCTGCGCTGTGCGACTGTGCGGCAGACCTGATGTAAGAGGTCCGGATCGACTTGTGAGGTCTCGCGTCGACAAGCATGGGTGATGCAGAGCGTGGCTCCGAGGACAGTGCCTGTAGCGTGATCCATCGATTGAACGTGAGTGAGAGAACCTTGGCGAGTTTCCGTGGACCAATGCTAGGAAAGCGCATTCTCGTTAGCTGGAAGATCTCAAAGGCAGACACATGGTGGCAAGTTGGGACAAGACGTACGGCTGGGATACAAACTCGACGGGGCCATCGACGGGACCAGATGACGATCGACTGAACTGTGCTGCCAAGCGCCTGGCGCTGAGAGCACTGCGACATATCACCGCGGCAGGACGTCCTCGAGTCTCCAGTAAGTGCTGCGCGACGGACTGCTCCTCGTACAGCAGCACCTCCGGCAATAGTGTGCTGTTTTCTGAGGGCTCGACGACTTGCATCTGCAGCCAGTCCCGGCACATGCTTGCGATCGTCTCGAGCTCGTCAAAGCTCGGTTCCAAGATGCCGTCAATGACAGGTTGTGATTTGTACCCGACCAGTTGCACGCGCAGTCCCGCTAGCTCCTTCGCTTCTGTTTCGAAATCGTCTCGAATTGCTGCGAACAGGGACAGGGACGCCAGGACATCAGGCGCGAGCGGCTCGAGGGACAATCTGACTGAAGCGATGGTCCCCTTGCCGGCCTGGCTACGGATCCGAATGGAGCCACCAAGCGCACTCACAATCCTCTTGACAAGACTCAGCCCTAAGCCTGTCCCGGAACGAAGATTGTCCTCCTGGGCAACTGGAGTAAAGATATCGTTGGCAAGATAGTCCTCGCTCATTCCGCAACCCGAGTCTGCTACAGTCAATTTGATGTCACGCAAACCCCCCCGAGATTCTCCAGCAGAGGCACTATGCTGGGTGAGGGAGACTTTGACGAAACCATCGGATGTATACTTGAGGGAATTTCCAATGAGATTCATGAGAATTCGTCGGAGCGCACCCGGCTGGGCGCGAAATGCCCAGGAGACGCCGGGCATGATATCGATACTGACGGCGACTTTGCCGAGCGATAGGCTATTGTTTCCGGAGGCGGCTGCCCTCGGGCTCAAGCTCTCTATGGCACGCATGCTGTCCAGTTCACGAAGGGCGTCGGTGACGGCGCCTTCGGACGTTTGGCTACTCCAGACCCTATCGGCTGAGAGCGTTTGTAGTGAATGACCGGCAAAGACTGCCTCGACGACTTCCTCGGTAAGGGCATCGAGGCTGACATTCGCCGCGATGCTCATCATGCCTGCTTCAATGGTCATCTTGTTACCCTTCCGCAAGCCTCTTTTGTCGCTAGAAGGGGCGGCGCCGCGCAAGCCCGCCGAAGAAGTAGACATGAAGTGGTTGATCTTGCTCCAGTCCATGAGATGGTCAACAGTATCGAGCAGCGTGCGGCTGCAAGCCTCGACGGTACGCATGACGTTTACTTGGAAAGCATCGAGGTTTGTGTCGCGTAGAAGCTCCACCCCGAGAACCATGCCGTGAAGCGGTGAGCGGAATTCGTGGGACAGTGAGTTGAGCACGTTGGTCTTTGACTTGTCGGCAAGCCCAGTCTCGGCGCGAAGAACTTCGGCCATGCAAACGGCGCCAAAGGCCTCGAGATAGCTCAGTTCGCCCTCGACAGAGAAGACACGGGTGGGCGTCGTAGTGTACGCAAATCCCCCAGCGTACCAACGTCGGTTCTGGGCATCCCAAGCTGGGAAAAAGGCAACGCTGCGAGCGCCGGGAAACATGGCATTGATAGCCTGAACCATGGAATTCCTTGCCGGCAACCGTCGACGCCGCTTTCTCGTACCCTGTGCGTCATCTGACGCGGCTTCATCCAGGGTTCGAGCGCCTTGAAGGCCCGATAAGTGGCCCGTCACGGCAGCGTCGTCGCTGGACAAGTCGCTTGATTGCAGAGAACCACTCTCGTCAAAGTTGAAGATGATGCCCTTGGGATAGTGGCGTAGCATTCTCCGGAGCACCTTTTCGGGAAACAAAACGTGTTTTGCCAAATTACTGCTGCCGTCGATGCTCGAAGACAACGAGGTCGAGAAACCAAGGACCTGACAGATTGGCTCCGGCGTGGTCTCAATACCGTCCGAGGAACTGCGGCTGTGGCTATCATCGCCGGCCGATGGGCTGGAGCGGGTCCCTGCCATCGTATCGCTGCCGGCGGCGAGCCCGCCAAAGGTTGAAATGCTTGCATCCACAAAGACGGCGCCTTCTACCTCAATGGACTCTCGGATGATGTTTGCTGCTTTTGAAAATATACGTTTTACATGGCCGTCTTCACTGGTAGACTGAAGGGATGCCACGTCTGCTCGGTTTGTCTTCTCCGCAAACGTCGCGGCGCTTGTCGCAGAGGTGTGTTGATGGGTGAGGGCAGATTGTTGCGTGCCATCATCTAGCCTGATCCTCACCTCTGCCCCTTGTGGACGAATGTCTTGTTGGTGCGCATTCAACGAGCCTTCACCATCGGCGACGTCGCGAAAGGACTCAACATCGTTGCCGTCCTGCCAGTTGGACGTCGTTGCCTCGCCTTCCATGAAGCTCCCTATGCCGCGGAGCATGCGATCTGCTCGCCGGCGGACATGTCGATGGCGTCGAGAGTTCAGG
This sequence comes from Tolypocladium ovalisporum, assembly GCA_024340015.1. Classification (NCBI taxonomy): domain Eukaryota; kingdom Fungi; phylum Ascomycota; class Sordariomycetes; order Hypocreales; family Ophiocordycipitaceae; genus Tolypocladium; species Tolypocladium ovalisporum. Next base: position 208,753 of record JALHBZ010000152.1, on the reverse strand, counting down.
GAGCCCATGATGGTCATTGAAAGGTCCCGCAAGAGCTGCGCCGAAACGGCGTCGAGATGGGTTCGAGGCTCGTCGTCGAGAACATAAAAGACACCAATGTTGATGCCTCGAGCGGTGCGTATAGGGGTGCCGGCGAAGAATCGAGTTCCTGGAAAGCGAGAGCAGAACTGGATCGCCGAGACGGCCGGGTCAGCCGCAACATCGGAGACGACTATAACGGGCAAATCATTGTCGTCGGAACCGGCTGTCGAAAGTCCGCCAACAGCACGCGCTCGCAGATACTGAGAGATCGAGGAAGGGCGATGCCACAGAGCAGTAATTGCTGGTCGGGTCCGGCGACTTGACCAGACTGGTCGCACAAAGAGGGTAGCCTCAGTGGCAGGGTCGGGGTGGCTTCGGCAAAAACGTATTCGTGCTGGCTGTCAAAGAGCGATATCAAGGCGCGGGAGACGCCCAGGCGCAGGGCGGCGAGCTCAGCAAAGGCAGTCAGGGCAGAGTCTGGGCACGGCTTCAGCGGCAGAGGCGCGGCAAGGTCCGAGGAGAGACGCACAGCACCAGCGATGAGCGATGCGTCGTACCTGATCGTCACGTCTCGTCAGCATCACGTCGCCATCTGCGGCGCACGCAAAGCGGAAGCGTCAGCAGCCGGCGGGCCATGGATTCGAAGCGCACCTGAACGTCTCCAACTCCCGAGCGGTCTCGGAGACGACCTTTAACGCCGCGACGGCCATGGCGAGTGCCCAGCGCAAGCGCTCGCTTCGGTAGAATGGGGGCCCGCGTGAGAAGCACGAATGGTGGCGACGTTGAAAGGGCAGAGTCGCAGTGGCACGCTGCAGCCTGGCTTTGGCAGCATTAGCGCATCACGGCTTTGCCAAGGCAGTGACGTTTTTGGTGGACACATTGGCGATGGCGGGGTCGTGAAAAGCGCATGTGCCCGCCAGTTTCAGCATGATTACCCTAACAAGGCGAGCTAAGAAGTACCTTGCATTTTGGCATTTTGGCATTTTGGCATTTTGGCATTTTGGTCACGGTGGAGAATGGAGACTGTGTAAGGTACCTTACCTTGGGGACTGGTGGTACCTCATCACTTATCGGCGCTCCGTAAAACACCTCTTGGCCAGCTCGCGCGATTCTGATGGGCAATGCGGATTAATGTTGTGGACGAAGCTCTGGGTTCTGGCGTGTCAAAAGCCATCCTAAAGCAGGTCACGCAGTACCTACCGAGGAGATGACGGGAGGGTTGACTTGAGCTCTCGCAAGAGCCGGGCGTGCAAAGACACTACGCCTTTGCCTGGATTCACGCGCTGCGGGACCAATCCTTGGTGGCTTCCCAGTCTTTGGTGACTTCCTGGGACGCCGTCAGTGGCGGACTCGACTGTTTCTAACGTTAGTACCTTACGGAGTGCCTTGAACGGCCCAGCTCCCTCGCTGGCTGATGCAGTGCCCTGCTGCAGTGACTTGGGTGGATTGACCGACTTGGGAAGTCGGTCGGCACGAGCGACAACCGATGACTAACCCAACCCTCGTGGCGCAGGGCGAGACATTGAGCTTCGAGAACCAAAATGAACTCACCCACGCTTGCTGCGCAGACATGGATGGCAGCATCGCAAACGTTCCCCTGGTCTCGACATAAACTTCGATACTGAGACCCACCTACTACGGACCTCATCCTGCCGGCTGCTGCTTGGATGCTCGTCCACTCTCAAGCAGCTTCCGACACTGGATTGACGTCAATCCATGCCGCTGCCGCAGGCATTCCGATGATGTTGGTCAGACAGGCATGTAGCACTGCATGCAAGACAGAGGCGGTGGAGCGTCGGGGACTCGAGACAAAACGCCGTACCAGTAACCACACTGCTGGCACGATGCTGCCCATGGCCTGCGCCGGGTAACTGTGGGCATGGCGCGGGTTCGGTCCGGCGCCCCTGTGGAGGCGGATGGGTGGAGTCTCTGGCTGGGCGCGCGCGAACCTTTGTCTCCAGCAAGTATCCCAACGAGCATTGCATCATTCAAAGGCCCGAGTATGCATCAGATGGGGTAGACTGCAGCATTATCGCAAGTGTGCCCAATCGCAACACATGTTTGGCAGTCTCTCAGTGCGACCTGTGCTCAAGAGGGCGCGTAGTGAAGACGGGCGACCTGAAGAGATGGGACGTCTCCCTAGCACCCAGCGACAGCTAAACCGCGGACCTGTAAGCACGCATTGCGAAGTCATTTTGCATTATCCCTCTTCGCAGTCCACCTTTTCAGGTGTCAAATGCATCCCTCCACTCTCGCCTTTGTAGGTCTGTCTACGCATGCTAGACTCTGGATCTCATCTCTTTGACATACAGCAGAGCCCTCCATCAAGGTCCAAGGGCCGACCGCCTCGTGCCTATATTCCCCCTCCGCCGTTGGCTCTAGCCTTGCGCTTGCAAGCCACTTTGTGAATACGACACAATCAGCACGACGGATAGCCACCCGGATATGGCAAGTCCGTGCGCCCGGCATCCATGTATGCCGAGTCGTCTCGTCCCGGATCATATCCGCTTGACATCGCCTCCCTCAGTCGTTGAGTTCACGTTGTCGGGCTGCGCAGGCGGGACAGGAGCCGGTACGCTATAGCGGACGAATGAAGGGCCAGCGTCCTCCAGCCACAGGTAAATGTCGTCCTTCAAAACAAGGTCCACTCGAATTTTGCGCTGCATCTGTCGCTCGTGATTGCACCTACGAAGCGTAGAAGAGATTAGTACAAAGATCGCAATGCTCACGGCGGCGAGGAGCGTACTCTGGCTGGCAGCCCGGATTGACATCAACAGAAGTTACGGATACCGCAGACATTGTTCAGCAGCTGGATGAGTGTTGCCGGAACAGAAGGGTAGTTCGAGTAGATGAAGCAACAGTGTAGCAATCGAAAATACCACTGCTTTTAGTGTTATGAGCTTGGACGAAATCGTGAAAAGAACACAAGCAGATCGATTTATATACTTGCACGTTGCGATGGTCAACGGCCAACAAATGCGAAGCGGCAACATAATAATTAGCACACTCCAGCCCCAAGTGGTAATGGTAACATGAGCTCCGAGATCTCCCCGAGGGGATCAACCGCAAACTTCTATGGAGGTGTCGTGAGAGGCGGAGGCGGTGTATTCCAGCCGCGCCTCCATGTTTGCACTCGTATGGGGAAAAGAGCACCTCCCAGCGCGGCAAGCATCCGCATTCACGTGGCATTTGACACGCCTCGCGAGTGACACGATGGGGGGGTGTCGGTTCTCTCCAACTTTATTAGTGCTCGCGTCTCATCCGAAAGAGCTTGCAGGGTACGAAAGGGCGCACCCCACCGGTGCACGCGAGTCAGAATGAGCGGAACAGCTTGGCAACCAATCCATCGCCACAGTGAGGCCTCAGCCTTGTTGTTGTCTCGTCTTGCCCCTTTGCCCCTTCCGAGGAAGCTTGCAAGGGCGGTTACATGTAGCCATATCCTCCGGCCGCGTAGTCGCGACCGAGCTACGTACCTAACGCCTGCAACACTCGAATCCCTGCGATCAAAAAGCATCAGGACCCGCAAATGATGGCGGGCATGTATCGTGCATGGCTCAGGCAGGGCCCGTAGTATTGGGGCAAAGACATGGATACGAAGCTCAAGTCAAAATCCCCCGACCTTTGCCATCTGATCCAATGCTTGTCGAGGACCCATGCTGGTGAAGGACCCATGCTTGCGAAAGCCCCAGGCTTGCGAAAGCCCCCGGCTTGTGGAGTCTCATGCGGCACGGTTGCACCGTTAAACTGCTGGTCAAGGTACCAGGTAGCCTATTCGCGGCTTTGCGCAAGCGATGCCCGAGCAGCCTTCATGTGCGTCAGCAGGAGCCGCGCCCGAGAAAGACCAATACAGAGCACATAGTAATTATCACAGCACCACATGTCGAGTATTCCGCGCTACACCTTTGTATTTGCCCGTAGCTTCACCGCCTCTCGGCAGACCGTAGTTCCAGACGTACCTCTCCAAGGGACGGCCCGTTTTTGGGGAGAGCTGCAACTTCATGCTGACCCGACCCACCATAGCCCACGAGAGACGGGGCGAGTCCGCTTTCCTGGCCCGGGTGGCGTTTCCAAGTCTCGTTAATGTTTCTTGTCTACATGTATATGTATACACTCTTCGTAGACTGGTAAAGATCATTTTGAGCCACACCAGCCAAGCCCGACTCTGAAAACGGAGATGATGTGCGTCAGGTGCTAAACAGCCAGAAATCAAGACTACGTGCGACGGCGTGCTGTACCAATGCGGCAACACTCCAGCCCAGAACTCGCAAAACCAAGTGTCGCCAACCCCAATCGCCATGTGATACCTGCCCAAGTCCTCCAAGCATTCTATCCAAGTATCCTGAAGAGGCGGCGCGGTCTCAAGTGGAAGCACCGGCACACTTCATCATGTATGAGCGCCCCAAGTCTCGACCTATTGTCCAAGACAATTTTGATGTCTGGGAGTTCCAGGAAGAGGTGAATGCTATGACGCCACATTCGCGCAGGCATACTGTACTTCAAGGCAACTTACAAGAAAACAATGCCATCGTGTGCCGACCTTTGGTCTCGAAAGAAGTCGTGGTGCACATGAAGGATAGCCCAGTCAGCTAGCTGGTCTGCAATCTGGTCGTCGAATTGAACGTAATTCCGCTCCATCACGATCCAATTCAGATTTGTTCTCTTGGACATTGACGACTCATCCATCGTCTGGTGGTACTGTTTGCCTATGGTGACAAAGTGTCTGTAGAATGCGGAAAGCTTTTCTTTCGCACCTACAATCTGTGAGCCTGTCACGCTGTTTGCAAGTGCAAGGCAATTTCGTTTATTTCCTGCCATATTCAGGTAATTCGAACATTGCCTGCTAAAGAGTGTGGTCCTGGTGAATACAAAAAGTGTCAAACACTCAGCCCCTATACAACGAAAAGTCGAAGATTGATCTGACAAGAGCGCTGAAAGGATAGGACAAGGAGTGAAATGCGACGAATCTCTGACGCGTATAAGTCAGAGAGAGTGTAGAAGGAAGAGTGCATTGGTGAGAAGAAGCGAAGAGCTCGCCGAGAGGTTATAGAACGGCCGCCGACCAGGACGCCATGATGTAGTGATGCAAGGCGAGATGACGTGCGGTCGCGTATAGATGCCTCTTCGAGCAGAAGCTTCCGCATCAACTGCCAGTGTTCAGAGCGGAACTCGGACAGCGATGTCGGGAGCGAAACGTATGATATCATGCTGGTCCAAGCCATATGGCAAGGGCCCCGAGTAAAGCGTATGGCCATGTACAGTGGCGTCTCGTTGAACTGACGGTACCTAAACGGCCGAACATGGTGGCCGTGTTGAAGCAGCCAAAGGCCGTGGACAGGTTCGTCGGCCGCCGGTTGTGATGGGCAACCTACGCCCACCAGTATGGGATGGCCCGTAGGTGCCATCGGCTGCGTCGACTCAAGAGGTGCGCTGGTGTTTTACGCTGCCAGCGCTTCCACCAGTGGGATGGGTCGGATCGTTTGTCGTGCCTGTGTCAGGAGGTGGAGGAGGAAAAAGTGTTGGAACGGCAAGGACGACGACAGACGCGCCAGTGCCATCGACCCAACGCTGGATGTCCTCGTGTGTGACTTCGGAAGTGGCACGACGCGGTAACAAAGGTTTCTGGGTGAAACTGCCGCACGAGAAGGCCGGTGTTAGAAGCTTTCAGTAAGTGAGGAGACGACGTAGCAACCTACCTGACGTCGCTGCCAACGTTGACAGCGACAGAACTAGTCGACTGGGATGACATCGTCGATGGTAACGAGTCGACGGCTGACGGCATGGACACGACGACAGGTGGGGTGCGAGGTTGAGTATGAGTTGAGACTGAATGAAGCATCACGAAGCGCTGTACACTGCATGAAAGCTGATGGCTTGAAGTAAGCTGTATTCATATGGGAGTGGGCTATATATAGGGCAGAAGTCGGAGCGAGGTAGGCGATGATAGCGTGCCTTACGCACAAAGCCCAGTTGACCGTGACGCCAGCACCGAGCTTCATGTCCGCAGAAACACGGAGCATCACCGGCGACCGGGGGGAAGGGGGGCCCGGCATGGTAGGAGAGCACACCGGCCGAAAGGCAGGCCAATGACAATGCGCGCTGCAGGGTTCGAGAGCCCCGAGTATCGCGATTCTCTGACGTGGTCCCCGAAGCACCGGGTGTTCGTCGATGGTGGAGACAAGAGCCGCGACGACAGTGGCAGATGGATGCTGGCGGATGGGGATGGGGATGGGTGGAGATTCTGGGACCAGCCCCTTTGCCGACGGAACGGAAGGCGGCCCAAACGGTCCTGCACTGACCACCCAAGGCCAACGAGCGATATCCGGCATCAATGCAGGGCTCCTGGCAGAGGGGAGACGCGGCGCTGGCGTAAGAGCCAGCCTGATCAAGTCCTGGACCTGGAGTATCCGAGTGGAATCACGTCGTTGCGCGGCAGAGGCCCACCAATCGAGGACGGCCTCGGTGGGGTGAGAGGGCAGCGACTTCACTGTACCCAGCTGCTCCTCACCTCTGGCTGCGAATCTGAACGGCCAAGTCTGTCTCTTTGTGTCACGACAAGCCCAACAACAGCCCAGTAGTAGCCACGAGGCGCGAGCAGGGGTGTCGGAGGGGTGAGAGGGCAACTCGGCAGGGGCTCGGGGATGTCCAGACACTGCTGAGCAATGGAGATCCATCACGGCTCCGGGCCAGCCTTGGATCACAGCGCCGACATGGTCGGCAGC